>WTSP01136415.1:0-12465 GCA_025331215.1 Actenoides lindsayi | reverse complement strand
AGAGCACACTGATGAATCTGGCCCCTTCCCCCCATCCCTGAGTGCTGATGGGGGGGGGGTCGGGGGGGTGACCGGGTGCCCTCCAACAGGCAGGCTCGGGCAGGATGGGCAATTCTAGGGGTAAAAAATCATCCCAAGAGCAAATCTACACAGGACAACAACCGAGCAGAAAGCTCCTCCCTTTTCACACACCCTTCTTTCCAGCCATTTCCTCCCCCAAAACGCTCCCAGAGAAGAGTTGACCCCAGAGAAGAGTCCCCTGGGGGGGGACAGTCCCCTACTCCTTGGGGCACAGGCACAGTAACACCCATCTCTCTTAAAAACACTTTTAGGCTTTAAAACCTGGCCAGGTCAGTCAGTGCCACATGCCCAGTGCTGCCAAATCCACCAATTCCCTCTCCCGGGAGCAGCTCGGGGGGTTCCCCCCCCCCCTGCCTGCAGCAGATCCCACCCCAACCAGCAAAGGAGGAAGGTTCGGGTTCTTTCTCCCCCGCTTCTTTTGGTCCCAGGGAGGTCGATGCCGAGCTGGAAACTCCCAGGTGAGAAAAGCGTGCTGGCTTTTCTGAATTCCACGCCGCGGAGCGAGGCCAGGTCGGTCCCGACCTTGGACCGGGGGGGAGAAGCCGGGGCCCCACGTGCCTCAGGATCCTGCCAACCTGAGCAGGAACACAGCACCCGCCTGAAGGCTGAGCCCATCCAGCTGGAAAAAAAAACCCCACCGTGTCCAGAACAAGGAGGTGTGCGTTTGGTTGGGGTTGGTTGGGTTTTTTTTTTTCCCACAGGTACTTTCTGTGCTTTGGTGGTTTTTACGGCTCGTTTCATCGCTCGTCCACCTCCGGTCCCCGGGAGAGGGAGGAGGACACCACCGTGCTCTGCAGAATTCAAGGTTGGACAAAGGAGGCTATAATTTTTTTTGGTTTTCTTTTTTTCCCCCCCCCCCAAGTCAGCAGGATGAGAGCCACCTCCAGAACCGACCGACGAAACCCGCTCCAGGCAGGACACAAACACGGGGTGTTCTCCCCCCCCCACCCCGGGGATGAGGGTTCACTGGCACCGAGCCCCCCTCTCCCAGACCTCACCCCTCTCCACAAAGACCAGCACCCTTCGGCACAGGCCTCCCCCTTTGCTCCGCTCGCATCCAGCCTTGAAAGAAAAGCTCTGGACCTTCTCCATGCCCCAAGAGCTGCTCGGGACCTGCCCCCCCCTCACACCTAGAGGTGAAGGAACTCCGCAAAGCGCTTCCTCTTAACTGGATTTCCAGAGAAGGCCGTTTCCTTAACTACAGTTAACCTTGGGATCTCATCCAGCACCACTGGCCCGAGGCAGCAGCCTGACACTGCCCACGCTCCAGCTCCCCTGGCCTCCTTGGAGCAAGGAGAGGAGGAGCAGGGCCCTGGGAAGGCTGAGGAGCATCTGCCACCTTGGTGGAGGAGCCAACCCCACCCCTCCTGCCCTTCAGATCCACAGGAGCGTCCCGTGCAGCTACAGCCCACACCAAGCACAGCAGTGTGAGGTGCTGGCATCCCACTGTCCCCCACCCAGCACCCCCCAGGACCTTCCCTCCATTGTTTCAGCTGCTGCAGGCAGAGCCCAAGCCTGGCAGGGCCACCCCCACCATGCCCAGGGTTCAAGTAACAGCAGAAGCAGCACCCTGGCTGTTGGGAGAAGCCCTCCTGAAGACAGTGACAGAGGATTCAAGTATAGCCCCTGAAGTCTGGCTGCTTCTTCAAGAGCTCCAAACACTGCAGAGCCAGCACGCTGACCCCGCGGGGAGCTCCGGGGGGTCCCGGGGATGGAGGGGTCCAGGCAGCTCTCCCGACCCACCGCCAAGGAGGTTTGTGCGTTCTCAGCCCAGGCAAGCCCTGCTCTGCTCTCCGGGTTGGTGGCTTATCCCCTCCCCAACCCAGAACGGGGAGGGAAGGGCTGGAAACACCACGGCTACCATCACCCCGGGGGGAGGACCGGCTCCTCCCCGGGCACTCACAGCTCCACGTTTCACACATCACCTGCCCCACCAGCACCTCCTTGTCTTCGGGGGCTCCTTTTGGAGAGAAGCTCGAGAGGAGCCCCAGGCACCGGGCACGCTGCTCCGAGCTGGCACTGAGCTGGACACTTCAGGGGTCAGACCAGGCTTGGCTCTGGGGAAGGTTTTTCTTTCCAGCACATGGATCAGTCGCAGGATTCAGCTCCTGGGTGCAGAGAGTCACAGAACTGGAGTTCCACCTGCAGATGCTGCTCCCCCCACGCGAGTTGCTGGAAGTTCTTTGCAGGCTCTGCTGATGCCTGTGGGGAGCTGCAGGCCTGGGGCTGAGAGGAGAAGATGCAGCGGTGCTTGGAGGGGTGACACCAGTCCCCAGGGAGGGGTGACACCGGTCCCCTAGCGGAGGGGCCGGGGCAGCTGTGCCGGGATCAGCTCTGCTTTCACCAAGGGTCAGGATATGCTGTTCAGAGCATCTCGGGGCAGCCCCCCCTCCTGATAACCACCGCCCCGACCACACCAAGTCAGTAGTGAGTAGTGTCCCATGAGGTATTTCTACAGAATTCAAAGCTTAGTTATTCGTTTCATCTGGAAGCCAAATGATTTTTTAAAACTATCTTTTGTTTTTTTTCCTCCAGGACCAAAGCTGAGGCCAGAGGCGACGGTGAAGAAAGAGGGAGGGGACGGGATTGATTAGCACCCTTCAGAGCAACTCTTGGCAGAGACGATCAGAATTTTTCCAGGCTGCTTTAAGATCCACACAACCGTGGCTAATTCGGGGGACGCAGATCATTCCGCAGGGCAAGACCAAAGTCCTGGCAGCTCCCGAGTGACTGCAGCCAGCTCGCAGGGCACCGACCTGGGATCTGGAGAGCCAGGTCAGGCAGAACGTCGCGTTCCCAGACCCCACCGGTGCAGGATGGAGCATTTCCCTCCCTCGGGTTGAGGGCATGGGGGAGGAAAGATGTTCCTCCAGAATTCTCAGCATCGCTTCGGGCAAACTTGAAACTTCACCATGAAATGAAAACTCTTTTGCAGTGGATGAAGGAGCAGACCAGGATTCGAAGGGGTGAGGGGGTATTTCAACCAGCGCCGAGCTCGGAAACACGGCAAGAGCTTCCACCTCTCTTGGCTTTGCTGCTTCTGAACTGCTGTGGTTCCAGGGGTGTCCCAGGGAGGGGAGGAAGCAGCAAGCTCAGAGCTCAGACACTGCTCCTGGAGAACTCTTGTTACCTGCTTCTTGCTCAGAGTCACCTCGGAGATGTCTCTTAATGCCCCAGCAGCTCCTGATCAAGATTCTTCACAGCTCAACAGAAAACCACTTCAATCACAGCTTCTGGAGGCAGACAGAGAAAGGCTGAAAGTGCAAGTCCCAGGGCTCTGCGAGGCTGAGATGGCTGCAGCAGGTACCTTCAGTCCAGGGACTGCTGCGACAGTTACAGCGACAGCTCTGCCACCTTCCTTCCACTTACCACAGGGGCTCAGCCAAAATCTTCCAGTGTCTTTGAGGGAACGGTGCCTCCTTGGAGGAGCAGCCCTTTGCTCCCCGGGGCAGCAGCAACCCCTTCCTTTGGCAGGAGGCTCCGCAACATCCAAAGGGCTCCCCACGCTCTTTCCTTCGTTCCTCGGGCCCCGTTTCAAACCACACAGACCACGCAGCAAAGCTCAGCTGCCCGAAGCTGGGTTTGGCCTCTTCTCCCAAAGCCTGGCAGGCAGAGGAGCTGTGCAGCTGCCCGCTCTCGAGAGCTCCAACGCTCTCCAGAGGTTATTCCGCACGTCCTTCTGGTTCATTCTGCCTCCCAGCAGCTCTCTGACTGCAGCCCCTCTCGGGGAGGCCACAGAACAGTCTCACCATGACGCCTGGAGCAGATGATCTTCCTCGAGAGTCCCCTTCTCTCCCCACCTTGAAGCTTCCAAGGGAGGATACTAAAATCCAGCCGACGGTCAGCACAGTATTTCTCATGCTGAAAACAACAACAACGCAGGAGAAAAAAAAAACAAAACAAAAGAAGAAAAAAACCCCCAAAATAGATGACATCAAAAATAAAACTTTCCAAAAAAAAAAAAAATAAATTGTACATAGTGCCATGACATTCTTTGTTCTGCAGGGAGTCCCACGGGCTGGGCTCAGCTGCCTCTGAGCCCCTCGAGGCCCCCAGCCAGCAGCCGAGGCTCGCGTTCCCGTTCCGCCGCTCTCCTTCGGAGCCTCGAACCCTCTTCTCTGTCCAAAAGAGCTTGAGAGCAGAAGCGGCAGCGCAGCAGCAGCTCTCACCGTCGCGTGCCTCCTTCCCACCGCGGCCCGGCTCGGGCTACGGGATGGTGACAACCAAATTCCTAATTAGGGGGAGAAAAAAAAAAAAAGGGGGAGAGGGTTCAAACCGGCTGACTCTGCTCCGGACTGCAGCCGGCTTGGCACGAGCCTGCGTGGGCACAAATATGCCCAAGAAAGCAGCAGAAACCTTGTTCCCCTCCCCAAGGAAAGCTGGGCGACAGCGAGAGACCGCGGAGCGAACGACCACGGCCTCTCCGGGAGGGTTTTGTGTTTTCTTTGTTATCAGATTCCCGTCGGAGCCCAGGGGACGGGGCACGGACGTACCATCAGTGACAGCAACAAGAGGGGTGAGGCAGCCTCGCTACGTGGAGGATTCGGGCTCCTGCTTCTGTTTGGAGATGAGCTGAGCTTCCTTCAGCGACAGGTACACCTCCTCCTGCGGGTCGTAGTAGTAGAACTTGCGGATGTAGGAGATCAGGGGCCTGGGGAAAGGAACGGGCAGAAGCTTCAACCCCGAGCCGCAACCGCAGCGGCCTCCACGAAGAACCAGAACCTCGCCCCCCAGCACCAACACCTCCGGCAGAAATAGCAGCTGGTAACTGGCACTGGCAGGTAACACCTCCCTCCCGAGCTGGTCACCACCCCCACATCATCCCTACGTGCCACGGGACAGTTATCTCGCTCTCCCAAGGCTGGAGAAGGCAGCTGCTCCCTCCCAGAGCCCTTGCTGCAGACGTAGAGACCTTTTTGCTGCCTTCTTGGTGAAGGTCAGGGAGGAAACCAGTAAGACTCGTCCCCAGGCCAGCCCTCAAGACTTACTTGGGCAGCGGGAGCTCAGGGATGTGGTCTATCCGGACCAGCTGCCTGATCCGAAAGCGGCAAAGGTGCTGGAGAGACTTGACGTTGCTGAACCTGGAGACTGGGTACAGGAGCTGGACAGGTGTCGGAGGGAGACCTTTTGTGGGGGGGAAAAAAACCCACAAAACATATTGGAGACAAGTGGAAAGGAACTGCTAGTGATTCCGAAAGGAAAAGCTGGCTCTGGGCAAGGTGTGTCCTACAGCAGGTCTCCCCAGGAGCCAGCCCATGTCACCAGGCAGCCAAACCTCCCAGCAGTGACACTCACTTTGGCTGCAAAACATCTCCAGCTGCCCTCAGGAGGCCACAACGGTTCTGATGTCCTGGGATGGCTGTAGAAAAGCAAATCCCAGGACACCCACAAGCTCCTAACCCCGCTGCCCTCTCCTGGGACTAGTAGATGAAGCATCACTTTACCCTGGATGAAGCATCACTTTACCCTGGGAAGCAGGAGGCGTTGGAAAGGATGCAGGAGAAAGCCAGAGGAGAGGGCAGGCAGCGTGACGGGCACGTAGGCTTTGCTCTGCTCAACACTTTGGGTAGTTTTAGCGAGGCATTAGAAAGCTGGGACATTTGGTCAGCTCAAGAGTTGCTCATTCATGGGGTCACGAGGCTGGGCACGAAGGCAGAGGTGGCAGCGGCTTCGCTGGAGCCAGTTCCCCATGCAGGGAGTAACCTGGCTGGGCTGAGATTGAGCTGCATCCAGCCGTGTCCCCCCCAGCCCCACAACCTCCTCCTCCTCCTCCCATAAAGTTACGAGCAACGATCGAGCCCCCAGAACCCAGAGGTCAGCAGGAGCACCAGGAAGGAGCTGGGGGAGCCGAGGTGGTTCACCGCACAAGGTTTTATCTGTCTTTACAGGATTCAAAGCCAGTTACACTCTAACCCCCTCCCGCTGGCTTGTCTCCGAGGGCAATGGAGTGAAAGCAGGAAAGGGAAAGCTCTTCACACAGAGATGGGCTCAAAACTGCTCCAGGCAGCTCAGGAAGCCGTGAGCCAGCTTTCGAGAAAGCAAAGAACAGCAATGAATTGAAGGCTGGATTCTCCTCTCCCTTTCCCCTCCTCCTCTCCCCTACCAAAAAGGAATCGGGCTCTGGGAGCTGAGCCAGGGGCCACGGGGACGCAGCACGAGCTCCACATGCTGCCCCGAGCTGTGGTGGGCAAGGAGCAGCCCCCTCCTCCCAGCAGCACCTCACATTTCGGCAGGAGAGGAGCACGAGCAGCTCGCCGGGTCCTAAACGTTCTCCCGCTGCCCATCCCGAGGCTTTTTTGTTCCTCCAGGCTGGAGGGGCAGCAGCTCCGAGCAGAGCCCGGGTCCAACGCTGCACCCAGAGGGAGAAGAGAAGGGACCCAGAGCTCAGCTGGGGGCACAAAGTGGGGACCAGGCAGCGAGGAGTCAGCAGGTGCACGGGGGGTGCTTTCTTTTCCCCGAGGATATTTTCCTACTCTTACCTTCCTGAGGTATTTGCCTGGAGTCCTAAGCCCTCAAAGCCCTGTTCTTGAGGGAAGGGATCTCAGGATGAGGAAGGTGAAGTATATTTAAGTTGAAAGGGTTTTTAGAAGGTCGGGTACGTGGCAAAACCAGCTTTGCTGCCCTCTCCTCCCCACAGCACAGCCACGGTGGAAACCAGCTTCCCAGTTGTTGGCAGTGTCTGCAGCAGAGGGCAACACTGGACAGCTCTGAGGAGAGAACATCCTATCTCCTGCCCTCCAGCCTCTTCTAGACCAGGAACTCTTTGGGCTGAACCCTCTCCACACGCTGTGCCACAGAAAGGTCACTGGCACCATCAGACGTGGTGGCAACAGAGAGGGAGAGAATTTACTGTGACTTCACTTGAAGATTTACTGCAGCAATCACTGAATCCCAGCGTGGTGGGGGTTGGAAGAGACCCCTGGTGATCACCTGGTGCCACCCCCCTGCTCCATCCAGCAGGGGCACCCAGAGCAAGGGGCCCAGCAGCGCAGTGTCCAGCCGGGGTGGGAATCTCTCCAGACAAGGAGACTCCACAGCCTCTCTGGGCAGCCTGGCACAGGCTCACACACCCTCACACCAAACAACTTTCTCCTCCTGCTCAGATGGAACCTCCTGGGTTCCAGTTGGTCCCCCTTGTCCCATCCCTAGGCACCACTGAGCAGAGTCTGGCCCCATCCTCTCACCCCCCAGGCTCCTTTAGCTCTTGCTCAGCATTGCTCAGCTGCCCTCTCAGGTTGCTCTTCTCCAGCTGAACAGCCCCAGGGCTCTCAGCCTGTCCTGGGCACAGAGATGCTCTTGAGCTGGGGAGCCCAGAACCAGACCCAATACTCCAGAGGTGGTCTCACTGGAGCAGAGTAGAGGGAGAGAAGCACCGCCCTCGACCTGCTGCCCATGCTCTCCTTCATGTACCCCTCACACTCTTCTCAGTCCTGCCCCTCTCTGCTTCACAGCCACCTCTATTCCTGCTTGGTTTTGTTCAAACCATCACCGCTCACCCTCCTGCCAAACTCTGTCCCCCACTGCTGCTCTCCCCCAGGCAAGGGGCACGTTTGGCAGACCCTTCCCTTCCTTTCACACCAGATTTTTTTGGCTGCCTTTCCAGGACATCAGGACAGAGGAGTGAAAACCAGAAAACACCTCAATGAACAGAGAAGATACCGGTCCAGTTTGCTGCTCAGATTTAGCAGGCGGGAGATGTGAGCCCGTTTCAGGAACTGGAGTTTGACGGCTGGGGAAACAACCCCAGCAGCAGATCATCAAACGTGCTTCAACAAAGCTCCCTCCTCCCTCGCAAGCACCTGCCCATCGATGGGCTCTGGCACCATGGGCTCCCCAGGGACTCTGACTCCACAGCGGCGCTCGCTTGCGGCTCGCTTCGAGCTCGCGCTGGGAACGCTCCCGCGCTCTCCGCTCAGCAGCTCACCCTCGAGCAGCCCCGGGCACGTCTTGGCTGAGGGAGAACTGGGGAACTACGAGGAACGGAGCGGTTGGTGAGAGTTATTGAGACTGGAAGGAGGGAAGAGGGAGTTTTAGTAGCCAAATAATTCTTTGTTGAGTGGCTTTCCGGTCTCCAGCTCCATTGCCACGGTGGGATGGGTGTCACGTCTCCATAAACCCAGAAAGGAAAGGTTGGGAAGTCTCTTTACCACCACGGGCAAGAGATCAGCTCCTCAGGATCCTTCTGAGGAGTCCCTGGGCAAGGATGCAGAGCAGACCAAAGCCACATTGAAATGGCTTTACTGGGACAGCCCAGCAGCTACTCAGAGAGCAAAACACCCCTTGGAGTGCGAGCGGGAGACTCACCTGGAACCCTGGATCGGAGGAAGTAGAGAAACTTCCCGTTCTTGGAGTGCATGATTGCCCTCTTGATGAACTCCACCACAGACTGGCAGCGATCTTCAAACTTGGGATGGCACCACAGGCTGAAGGTCCCTTCCGAGAGAACAGAAAAGGGTCCGTGTTACAGAAGCACTGGTGGCAGGAGCAGACATTGAGGCACCAGCCTCATGTTCTCAAAGACCAGGTGAATTCCCCAGGCTGGCTGCTCCTCACGAGGCAGGGCACTAAGAAGAAACACCAGTGGCACCAGCTCGTGAGGGTGCTGTCCCACTGGAACCAGATGCACAGAAGGACATTAATGTGGTCACTGCAAGCCAGGTATGGCCACAAGTCACGTCTGCCTGAACAGCCTGCAACAGCTGCTGGGTTGAAGACAAACTACTGAAACAGAATCTTAACAGAGCACCAATAGCTGCTCCTCCTCCTCCTTCACAGTGTTATACCACCCTGCAAAGAAAGCCAGTTCATCTGAGCAGCAAAGCCCACATGTAGAGGTGTGTAAAACAGTGACCTGGGCACCGAGTCTTCTTCTGCCAAGCATCACTTACTCCACAGCAGGCACGGGAGCAGCTTCAGGGTCTTGCCAAGCTGTTTGAGACACCTGAATTCAAATTCCTGTCAGGCTAGAGCCAGGGTCAGGCCACACGGACGTGGCCCTCCCCCTAGTGCCACCTGACACGACGGACGTGCCCAGCTCAAGTGGCAAACAACGAAACTGGAGAAGGGCAGCCCAGGGCAAGCAGGCTCTGCAGCCTGGTCCCAGGTCTCTGAAGAGGTGAAGTTGAAGCCTCAACTTGCCAAAACGCTGCCTCTCCACCCCCCTTCTATGTCCTGTTCCATCTGCAGATGTCTCAGTGCTCCA
Organism: Actenoides lindsayi; assembly: GCA_025331215.1. NCBI lineage: Eukaryota > Metazoa > Chordata > Aves > Coraciiformes > Alcedinidae > Actenoides > Actenoides lindsayi. The sequence goes on along the minus strand of WTSP01136415.1, from coordinate 3,182 downwards.
ACAAGAGCAGAGACAGAGCAGAGTCGCTCCGGGAAGAGGAAAATGGGAGAACAAGGAGCCAGATCCAGACTGGCACCTGCAGAGGGGCAGGTTCAGGCAGGAGGAGCGAGACCCGGCTGATGGGCACAGAGCTGGAGAGGCAGCTGAGAGAAGATGCTGCACCCACGTAAAACATCCACCTGAAGAAACTTGTGCTGAGGAGAAGGAGCAGCCAAATCAGAGGTACCCAGGATGTATCTCAGGCCAGGGGCTTTTTGGAGGAGTATCTCCCTCAGCAGATGACAAGCTCCACAGTACCAGCCTGTTAGAGAAAAGGAGAGGAGGCAGCTCTGGAGGATGCCCAGCACCCACAGCTTTCTATAGGGTGGGCAGCAACCAGCAGCACAGGGGCTGTGGAGAGCCCACAGAATGTAGAATACCTCCTCTCCCCACTGCTGGGTCTGGTAGGTTTGCCCAGTAGAAGATACCCGTCACCCCTGCTCCAGTTTGGAAGCAATGATCCTGCCAAGGAGCCAGATCAGAAGGGGCAAAAAAAAAATAAATCAATTAATTCTTGGTAATCTTGAATCCAAACAAGCCCTTAAAAGTGGCTGGTAGATGCCTCCAGCTGCCAGAGCTCCTGGTCATTTCTGTCAGGGCAGGGCGATGAAAATCATTCATATGCAAAGGTGAGGGACAGGGGAACTGGTTTTAACTGGGGCAGAACTAGTGCTGGGGCATCTTCCATCAGCAGGGTCAGGACCAAAGGGGGCTCGGCCAGGTCTCAGTAGCAGGGGTGGGAGGTGACAACAGTGGCAACCCCGAGGCAAGGGCCACGAAGGACAACACCATGAGCTTTGCGAGGTGGCAAACCACCGTTTCCTGCAGCAGGTTGGCCAGGAAGCCTCTGAACCCATTAACTGCAAGCACATTTAATGACGAGGCTCTAAAGGGAGCTGTCATTAAAGCTGGTTAGAGGTTTGCCCACTGGTTACGGGGCAGCTTCCCCTCTGTGCACCGAGTCTCTCGGGCGTTTTCCTCGGCCTGGGGACAGCTGCCTGGACAAGGGGTGGGTGCAGAAACCACGTGTGAAGATGAGCAGCCAAAGCGTGTGGGCGAGGTGAGAACAGCCCAGGCAGGAGGGCGAGAGCTGCAGGAAGAAAGGGCACGAGCAGCCTGAAAGGAGTTCTCAGAATAAAAACCCACTGCTTTGGAGCTAAAGCCTCAGCCTGGGACTGCCTGCAGGTGGGACCACTGGGAGGGAGACAGAGCAAGGTGATGAGCCATGACATCATAGAATGACAGACTGGTTTGGGTGGGAAGGGACCTTCAAGCCCAACCCCCCTGCAGGGAGCAGGGCCATCTGCAACTAGAGCAGGGTGCTCAGAACCCTGGCCAACCTCCCCTGCAATGGTGCCGGGGATGGGGCAGCCACCACCTCTCTGGGCACCCTGGGCCAGGCTCTCACCACCCTCAGCATCAAAAATCCCTCCCTTCTCTCTGGTCTGAATCTCCCTCTTTTGGTTTAAACCATCACCCCTTGTCCTGTCCCAACAGGCCCTGCTCAAAAGCTTGTCCCCATCTTTCTGCCAGGCCCCTTGAAGCACTGAAAGGCCCCCAGAAGGTCTCCCTGGAGCCTTCTCCTCTGCAGGCTGAACGCCCCCAGCTCTCCCAGCCTGGCTCCCAGCAGAGGGGTTCCAGCCTCAGATCATTTTTATGGCCCCAGTCAAGACATCAAGAGATCACTTCTCATTTCACACGGAAACAAGCTCCACTCTGGGAAGCACCGATAGCTACGACCAGTGACTCCTGCTGTACACCACACCTCAGAGACCCAGGATCTTGAAGATCTTGCCATCACCATTTTCACATCCCATTTGCCAACGCAAGGCCCGAGGACAGGCACAGGGAACTCCCACATTCCCCAGTTTTTCAGAGCTATCAGGAAAGTCACTGCTCGAGGCACAAGAAGCAAAGTCAAATGCAGCCTCTAAGGTTTCTTGCAGGATCTCAAGAGAAAAGCGAGGACACGCTGTTGCTGCTCCCCCTCTTCCACCAGCACTGTTTTGGGACCTTGGGATCAGGTGGGTCCCCAGGCACAGGCTCCAGTGTCAGCAGCATCCCCAGCACTGCCCGCGGCTCTTACCTCTGTAGTGCTCCATCCTGGTGTGATGGGTGATGCCCTGTGACCGAAAGCTGAGGCTCAGGATGTAACGGGGGTCAGAACTGTCTCGGACCAGGAAGGACCCATCTGGCTTCCCCTTCAGCTTCATCTCTGCATCCTCCCAGTTCATCGGTCCCCAGTACCACCCGCACTAGGAAAAGAGACAGACAGAAGATCAGCAGGTGCTCCCAAGAAAGATTTTATCAGCAGTTGAACACAGAATCACAGAATCAATCAAAGTTAGGGGTTGGAAGGGACCTGCAAAGATCATCGAGTCCAACCCCCATCCCAGAGCAGGATCCCCTAGACCAGGTCACACAGGAACAGATCCAGATGGGTTTGGAATCTCTCCAGAGAAGGAGACCCTGCAACTTCTCTGGGCAGCCTGTTCCAGGTTCTTGTTGTTAATTGGCTCTCGCTGTTAATTCCCTTGAAATGCCAAAATGGAAGTGCCTGGAGGTGTCCCCCCAGGAGCACGGGTGGTTGGTGCTCGCTGCTCCTGGATGAGCGCGCACCATGACATCCCACACCACCCAAAGCAGCAGTGAGAGAACAGGGCTGTCGTAGCCTCATCTTCCAAGCACAAGAAAACACTTTCCTACACTCAAAAACCTCACTGGGAGAAAGGCAGGAAGGTTTGGGTTTTTCAGTCCTATTCTATTTTCATGCTCCAAGTCAGGGGCGGGGGCAAGAAAAGGCTGATCAGTCCCCTAGACCCAAACCCTTTCCCTTCGTGCTGCCACCACCACCCCAGGTTACCTTCTCCAGTTCGCGCAGACTGGCCGCGAAGCTGCTGGAGTCCGGGCGGTAGAGCGGGCACTGGAGGTGGGGGGTGGGCTGGCCGGGCACCGCTTCCGTCGGCCGCAGCGGGACGATGCGTGGAAAGGCGTCTGCAGAGGGAGAGCCAGCCCGGGCCACTGTCACCCATTCACCCGTGGGGAGCCAGCCCAGGCCACTGTCACCCATTCACCCGTGGGGAGCCAGCCTGGGCCACTGTCACCCATTCACCCGTGGGGAGCCAGCCCGGGCCACCGTCACC
>WTSP01136414.1:0-12473 GCA_025331215.1 Actenoides lindsayi | reverse complement strand
TTTATAATAGTTTTCATTTTATAGGCACTTATATATACAAATGAATGTATGTTCAAAAAAAATCAATGCAAAGCTCTTTTTTGACTCTTGTAGGGGTATGATTTTATAGATATTGTATGGGTCACCATCTATTTTGACCCACAGAAATCTATGAGCTTTCACCCATAGACTCATTAATTCCAATGGATATAAGATTCTATTGCCTATAAGGAAAGGTGGGTAAAATATTGATAATGCTGTTTGCCAAAAATGTTATCAAGAAACTACTAGACTACACCTGACATGAGTAATAGAAGGTAACCTATTGTCTTGATTTAAGGAATGCACTGTATTGTTCTTCTTGAATGAAACTGAAGAAATGCTGCTTATGCTTACTAACAGAACTTTGGACACCAGGTGACCTTTGAGGCCAGTAAACCTCTAAAGTCACTCTTTACTGTGCATAGGATTTTTACAGTTTGCAGAATGGAAGCTTTAATGATATTTAATGAATAAGCAATAATATAACAAGACAGGAATACTGAAAACAAAATTTTAGTTGACCCTGTGATGGGTAGTTTCCCATTCTATGCCATTGCTCAATTTCTGATATGATGAATACTTCACTAAATTTAAAACTTTCTTTGTATAGTTAAATTAGATCTAAAATTCAAGGACTAGTTTCACTTTAAAGCTACCATTTTATGCCACCAACCAGGATAAACCCTCTCATTTTCTATTATTTTGACTTTTGGCATAAAATGATAGGTGACACCTCTAGAGGATGCAAACACAAAAATCTCTATGGCTCTGTTATTTGTTGACAATTAAAATTTATACTATTTTACTCGAATAATAAGTGGTAACACATACAGAATGGAAACAGACAATATGGAGTGTATTTTTTAATATTTGTTATAGTTTGCTTCAGAGATCATTCTTGCCTCAAAAGCTATTAAAAAGTGAGATTTAATTTACCTTGATTTTACAGAATACTGTCTGTGACTGAAGGAAGAGGGTGTTCTTCAGATTTATTTTTTTTTTTAAACACAGAAGATAAGGAAGGGTTTTTTTATTCAGATTATTTCCAATTACTTTGAAATACAGTTTTCATTAGAAATTACCCACATGGACCACATTTTAAATTCAGACCAAAGAGTTTTATGTCAGCTGACTGAAGTCATGACTCAGTGATCCTTTTGACCTCTTGACTGGCTTTTGTCATTATCACAAGTAGATAATATAATGATATTGATGCTACAGTCTTTTTATGGTTTTATTAAAAGGGGAATTGGTACATGTGAACTTACTTCAGCTATCATTCCAGCTACTTGTCAGTGTCACTTGTATCAAGACATCTGATCCTCATATTATATTTCAAGCTCTAATCAGATTATTATTTGGTGTTTTTCTTATAATCAGCAATTGGCTTGCTCATCACAATATATTCTGTGAATTTTTTTATTCTCTTAATAAAAATTATCTCCCGAATATGTTTGTGTATAAATATGGCATTCTAATGCTACTTAAGTTTGTAAATTTGACTTAGGTTACATTCACATGACATGAAGTAGATAGTCAAGTTGATGTGGCCTATAATATTTTTCAGTTAAATCCACACTAGATAGAGAGACATGGCAGTGTTCCTAAAACTACTGCCTTTCTCTACATTCTGTTACTATGGTACCAGAATAACATTACAGCTGATAACTTTCAACTTCTGTGCCACACCTGCCAATGCACTTTTTTCTCAAAACTCCTTAGAAATATAAATAACATATTAATGTATGTTTCATTAATTTTAGTTAATTGTTTATTGAAAACTGGAAGAAAACACAAAGGCAAGTTCAATAAAAACAGAAGTACTAGGTGTAGCCAATCATAGGTATATAAATACAACATGTAGAAAAAAATATTTTTCAATACAGATAGTATCTTTTCCCCAAATTAATATATAGGTAAAATCTTACAAACATAGAGTTTTACAGATGTGATGTCAAATTCAATATATATCTTAAAATATTATATTTCTTGATATTTTCCAAAACAAGAAATAAAAATATTTGAAAAGCCAGAATTACAGCTCAGAATTCCATCTAAACTACAATATCTGCTCCATTCCACCTTTAGAGAATAGTGTTCTAGAGAGAACATGAAGTTAGAAATTCAGGAGAAAAATAAGTAGCTCTTTGAGCAGCAGAATTAATGAAGTTTGGTTCTCTGTAGATTTATTTTGTGGATGATTGACATAAAGTGTGAGATCTGACTGGAGGTTTACCAGTTTGGGAATATCTGTAGGTTTTCATTCTGTCTCTCCCTCACATGTATATGAATATAAATGGAGGAACACAGAACATTCACGAAATAATTTCACAAAGAACCTTACACATCTCTATAGTTTAATAATAATAGAGTGGAAGTGTCTGTGGAGAGTTAGAAGGGTCATATATTGGTTGCTTGAAGGTAACTTAGCTAACTCAATTCTAGTACTTAGCATCTCCAGTCCAATTCAGGGTATTTGTATAAGTAGCAGCTCTTGTTCCTCAAGCAGTTGGTACAAACTGGTTCACTCCCCCTTTCCTCAGAGAAAATCTCACATACACCATTCTCATCCACACTGCATTAGTTCAAATCTCCTCCAGACTCTGTGTAATGACTTGGTGGCCCAACGACAGTAATAATAATCATCATTATAGGTAGCACTTCTTTTTAATTGTGTAAAATGAAATCCCTGTTCAAATGTTTTGAAAAAAAAACCCAAACATAGGTCTCTGTCACAGTCCTCTGAATTCTATTTCTACAAGTATATTGTTGCAAGTATGAGCTACCTTGGAAATCTTGGGAGACTGGTAATAAAATCACAGGTGTTCATTAAAAAGGAAAATTCACATTTTTAAAACTACTGAAGAAAGCTGTCTGCACTACTAAGAATATTCTTGACCCCTTTTCAGTGGGATATAGCAGAAAAATTACTAACTTGATATAATAAATTATGAGATTGTGACAAAAGAGAGAACTATTATTGACATATATGATATATTCTTAAGTTATACATCTGTCATTTTATATGCAGCACAGACGTAAAGAGAGTAAGACTTCTCTAAAGAATACTAGACTAGAATAGCACAAACAAGTAAATAGAAGAAACAACACAGTAGATAAAATTGTGGACCAATGCAAAAAACCCCAATAGAATGCTTAAATACAAGCTATGTGATCAATACATAATCAGTCAGCTCTGGGCAAGAGCTAGGCAAATAATGTATTTATCTAGTTGAGTGATCAAGTCCGTATTCTTAAACTGGGTACAATTTCACAAAAAAATCCAACACTTGATTCCAGCCCAAATATTTAAACGAAACAAAATTAGAAATATTTCTTTGTAGTATTCAAAAATATTAATTTTAATTTAGATTAATTTCAATATAGAATTACCACTAGAAAAAAAATAGGTATGGTTTGAAGGAAGCATTAGGAATCCTTTTTGCCTCTTTTCTACACTTTTTTTTTTTTTTTGGAAAACACTTGAGTAAATGGTATATATTTGGGTAGAGATGAGAGGGAGAGTATTTTCAGTATTTTGTTGTTGCAGTTTTCCTCAGATTAAAAGTTAAAGCTGCTGTGAAAATATTTGTGGAAATAAAAAGAAAGTAGGGCAATCAAACTGACATTTGCAAATAAAAGCAGTGAAGTACTGATACAGTAAATGACACAATAGAAGGTTTGGAAGATTATGACAATGATGACTGATGCTTTATAACAGCAAAAGTGGTGGAACTGGTATAGATATTTATATAATATTATGATACAAGAACATTTAAGCATGCATGACCTAGTGAAATCAATTAATCTATTTATATTTTTTAAGACAAGAAAATACTTCACTTATGATATGATCAGAGGATCTGAAAGATACATTCTGAGTGAAAAAATCCAGAGATGGAAATAAGGAAGAAGTCATGGTGTCCATCTTCTCCATAAATTTCCACTCTGATAATTTTTTAACAGTAATCTTACTATTTTTCACTCTTTTTTTAGCATTATAAATTAAAGCCCCACCTTTCTTCCAAGAAACTTAGGAACAGCAAATTCTCCATATTCTCCTTTTTCTGACAGGTAGTAATGAAAATTTCTAGGTTTTACATGATGTCATTAGTAAGGTAGCACAAATCGATGTATATACACTTAGATTTTTTAATGCCAAACATGCGTTAATGAACACACGACTCGTACTTGTGGCTCAGATACGATTGCATATTATTTAACATTGTGTTTCTTATTTTGTATTTACTGTGTCACATACATTTATTTTTTCCCAGTGAAGAGTAATTAGAAATAAAGTGTTTCAGTGAAGGAAATTCAGGTATATGTTACAGACCAACATGTGTTCTAATGTCATTTAGTATTCGATACATCAATGCTATAGAGTGACCTTATCATGGCTCACATAGCAGTACAAAAATTTTCTTTGTTATACTAGTTCAGCTTCCTTTCTGTGGTGTGCAGGAAAGTGCATATCAACATAGAAGGCATTAGGGTGGAACATGGGTTTAGGTAGAGTCACAGCTGGTCAAAGTAAATGATTGAAACAGCATGTGCTCTAGAAAGCAAATGAGAAATATTACACCTGTGAAATAAGAGCATTTGATAATACCACATTTTCAGAAAGTATTTCCAATGCTTCAGTATGTTTAGAAGAAATGGGACAGGAATACCCAGGGTACATTAATAATGCTCAAGATAGAAATGTATGTGGGCTATTCATCTTCATCCACAGTTATCCAGTAGTGCTACAAAAGAATATTTAAGGTGTAGCTTGCATTGGCTAAACCTTTAAGAAACCTTCAAGAAAACTTCAGACAGTAAAAAGTACTGAAAAGTTTAAAGTTGAAGGTAAATTGCAGTTCCATGGATCAGTCTTGGATGGAGGCAGCTGCATGACACATTTCATCTCATCAGACTCTACCCACAGGGTATCATAAAGAATCAACACACAGGAACAGAATTTTGTGAAAATAAAAGATAACAGGGGAATACACGAATCTTTACTGAAATGTCAGTTCAAATCCATGGTGATTTTTTTGTACACGTTCCTTTTTCATCTGTCTTGGTTTGTTCTTCTGAGATGTGTCTTAATTATTTTACAACTATGAGGTGAAGGAACAACATGTTTTTGTTCAGTAGAGAAGTAAAAGGAGTTTATAGACAGATTATTTAACGGACTAGCAGATTTCTTTTTTCACCCTCCATGAAAAATACAGCAAGAACCAAAATAGAAATAGAATGTGTTACAATATTCACTCTGTGGGAAAGTCTGAAATCCCAGGTCCCTTAATCATCTATCAAACATCTGCCTTGTAAGTGAAACAAAATTAATAGAACTAGTATTTGAATGTTGTTACATGATGATGGAGGGTCCAAAGACAAACAGAAATAGAAATAAGCTGAAATGGTTCTTGCTAAAAAGCAAATTATAATAAAACATTTGATCCACAATATGTCTCAATCTGCCCTCAAATACTTACTGTAGACATTAGGATTTATTGGTCACCTTCTTACCTAGGAAATAAATGACAAAATTAAAATGATGATGGAAAGAATCAAAGTATTCAATTTTGTCACATAATTCTGTAGCTTTCTTAACAATGAAGGCCCGTTTTCTAAATGACATGCTACAAAGTCAGAAAAAAAAAAATTCAGTTAGGGACACAGGGAAAAGCAGGATTACCTGTTCTTCCACTAGCTTTGTACATCTGCAAAGTCTCTGATAATTTCATTCTCAGATGGACTGATGAAAATACCATGATGGAATGGTGGAAAGGGGAGGAAAAGGGTATAGTTACACTTTACCCCTATTTACACTTGATAGCACCTTCCAAAAAATGGCTGAGTTGAAACTATTAAGGAGAAGTTATCATGTCGTGTATTAGTAATATTTTTTTCCTGGTTTTAGAGGAAAGGAGGAAAACTGGAAGTCTAGTATGCAAAGTAGAAACAATCAGAAAATCAAATTTTCTTCTTTATGTGAAAATTTCCACTTTCTTCCTTTGGGGAATGAATATAAGCTCTAAAAGGCAAAACATGGAAAAAATCTTTAAAAAATACTATATTTCAAATAAAGTAGATTTATAGTACCTTTTTTGTTTCCATAAGAGAGTATCGAATCCATAATGTGTTATGATGTTATATTTACCATGACACATAATATAAAATTAGCCTTCAGTATAATGAGTTGTCAATAATGTTATATTGTTATATTATTTTAAATTACATAAAAAGTGTTATAAAATACTAAATTAATGTAATTAATTTAGCTTTTAAGCATATCTTTAAAGGTGGGGCAAAAATTAAACAGAAGGAAAGGCAATCAGATGCATTCCAGACACACTTTATATCTGCTAAGGAGGTCCATAATAAAGTCTGAAATAATGACTAATGATTCCACTGCTGTTAATATCCCAACTATTTGTGCTTGCTAAATTGTGCAAGGCTAGACTGGATCAACATAAAAACTTGTGTCAATACTGAAGAGGTATCAAAAGTGGCAGGGAGACAGCAGGTGGCATTATGAAGTAACATAGATCTAATAATAATAGAAGAACATTACATATTTTAAACATCATAAAAATAATCCAAAGACCATGCATGAAGGTCAGAGATTTTTGGTGTTGTGATATTGATTTGAGGTTTTTTTATGAGACATGAAACAGAACACTTACCCACCTGTGGTCATTAAAAACATAATGACACATTCTGCAAATGTTGTACAGAAACCATGCAGTTATATTCTAACTACATGTCTACTGCAGTTCTGTTTAGACAAGTTTGTTCATTTAATTACTTTTTTCTCTTTGACTGCTAAGTATGGTAATGTGTAAAATTTGAGGTGTCTGCCTTTCTTTGATAACAACATTGTGTATAACATTGCTTATCCATTATAATCAGAAGGGGGTTTTATGATATACATTACTTTATAAGCTAATTATTTTCAAAAGTCAGTTCCTCAAGGTATTTTTAAGGAGGAACTGGTTTACCCAGAACCTTTCAGTATCCTTTCATTTTTGAAGATTAAAATTTAGCCCTCAATGAAATAGCATCAATGATTTACTGTGAATAAAACATGACTCCATCTAAATATTGGATGACATTTCCACATCATACAACCGTGCCTGAAATTTGCACAACCACATCTCAGAGGTAGCCTAATGAGAAGAATAGCATAGAAGGCTGTCCTGGTTTGAGTTAGAACAGAACAACTCTGTTTAGTGATTTTACTTTTCAACTCATTCTCTTCTAACTAACTGCACTTCCTGAAGTTAAAGGCAGATTTTTGCAAACAATGTCTGCCTCCAGCAGTGATAACACTCCACAATTAGTGTTACTAAACAGGAGAGAGGAGCGGACAGGGCAGGTGACCCTAAACTGACCACTGAGGTATTCCTTCCCATGTATTTCATATTTGGTATTGAGCTGAGGGATCATGAGGGTCAAGTTCTCTTCCTCAATGGACAACATCAAAGGAGGACTTTGTCCTTTCTGCCTTCAATCCCTATCATGTGTTCCTGAATCCAGTTCCTGAATCCAGCTCCTGAATCTCGTTCCTGTCTGCCACTGAGTCCAGTCTGGGCCTTTCCCAGTGCCTGCTTCACATCAACAGTGGTGATGGTGATGCAATTGCCATCGGGGCGGGAAGGGGCGGGGGGAAGGTGGAAGAGGGGGTGTTGGGTTCAATATTGGCTTTATAAATATTTACATTTATTCCATTTGATTATTGTTTTCATTAAAGCTATTCTAGCTTTCTTTTTTAATCAATAAATCTCTCTTCCTTATTTCTTTTCTCTTCCCCTTTCTGAGAGGTTAACAGAGACAATCTGTTATAGCTCTAGTGTGGGGCCTTAACACTTAACCTTGACATGGGCCAAAACTGAAGGACTGATCTGCAAACACCTTTTTGAAGTATACTTAGCTGTAGCAAGTACTATTAATACTTCAAGAGCTCTAAGTTCACATAATTGTTCTAAATATTATCTAACTTTTCAAAATGAACACATGAAATTAGAGAATTTTTCTAGGATCTTCCAGCCTGAAACTATACATTGTTTGCTCTAAAATAAGATTCCTACAAACCTCAAAATGAACTCAAATTTAGCATATAAATGGTTGCAAATTCTCTTTCCCCTTTGCTTTCCTTTGCAGAGTGAAACATGAATCATGGATAGTGGTTGTATTGCACTTTAGAAGGAAAAAATGTTTCTGGATTGACAAAAAAAAATATGTAAAGACCTGGCATCTTTGAAGCAAAAGTAATAGATGGAAATACTTCATGGGACTATAATATTAGTGTATTTAATGTTAGTATCCACAGATTCCTGTAACATTACAAACAGAGCAGGTTATTTTAGAAATAAATTGGTAACACTGGGAAAAAACTCTGTTGGTTTTCTAAAATCAAAATGGCATCAAATTCATATTTTATTTCATATTCAATTTTAAGAAAATCTGTATATGCAATTCCACTGATTTCAAAGGCACAATATAAATTTGCTCCAGCAGAGGGTTTTGTCTTATACTTTCATGGCTCACATTCTAAATTCCAGAGAAAAGCAGATATATTTGGTATATTTTATAAAAAAAATTTAAAAAATTGGACATTTTAAAGCCCCATGGATTTTGTCCTCAGTTTCCCCACCATTCCAGTGTGGCAAATAATAATTTTTTTGAAGGAGGATTTTCCCAGGTTTTTCTTTTGTACTCCTGAACTCTGCATACTAGTAAGTCTCCCTTGGTTTAGTGAGTAGTGAAGACTCAAAGAGAGCATATAAATAAACTTCTAGGGTACCTTACCCTGCTTTCTATCCTGAAAAGAGGATCCCAACACTGGAAAGCAAGACATACCGAAATAAATTAAAAAAAATTCTGACTATAATGTTTCACAATGAACAGAGCAGGTGTCTAGATATGATTTAGGTTACATAGTTTGCTTTGCCAGTTATTATAACAGATTTGTAGCAGTGGATCTGTAGAATTTCTGCCAAGGTCCCTACATCTACATTTGATGTGTTTTGGATTTGCTGCACTCTAGACAAATGGACTGACCATCTGTTAGTGCTTGAAGTGAACTAGATACATTCCTGGAGGTTATCTTCCAAAACTGTTTCATAAAAGAGGAATCTAACACTCACACTCCAAGATTGCTTCTCAATGTGTGCCAAAGCAGGATAAGTCAGGATATCTGGGAGATCCACTTCAGAAATGCAACCTGGTCTGAAGCAAAACACCAATGAGGATATATTCAAAGTCAAGCAATATCAGTAATACCAAAAGGCAAATGCTGAGCAGTTGTTTTATGTACATACGTGTTTATATGTGCTGATCTTAAATCTTCCTACCTAATTTTATGGATCTACTGTGGCATCTATATTGAAAACATAATAATCAGTGGAATGCGGTTAACAATTCCATAGGCTGATTCAGCCTTATACCTAAATTATCTTTTGGAGATGCAACTTTGACTATAAACTATCATCTAAGCCAAAATTTCCTCTAAATCCTCTCTTAAGCACCCTTGTTGCACATCTTAAATAAAATACCACTCCCAGCACCAGCAGTATGCAAAGTGCTTTACTGGTAGATACTATAAAAGCTGTGTGGGGAGATGCTGAGTGTATACATGGCTTTTACTGGAAAAAAAAGACTGTGGTCAGATATAGGGGGCAGTTGATTAGTATTTTTCTTTCACAACTTCTATTCCATTTTCACTGATCTTCATTCAATATTTTGACTTGCTCATTCTACTTGGATATAATGTATTCTGTTTCAAAGTAACTCAGAAATTAACAACGGCAGCATGTTCTCCCGTCTGCTTTCCAGATAAAACATTTTTCACCAATACATTTATTAATAATAATAATTTTTAAAAAAGAGATCCACAAAAAAACCCCACGCAGACTTAAGCTAGAGCAAAGAATTTCTTTGCATTACTTCAGTTATCACAGTCTAATAATGAATATATTATCATATAGATTATTAACTATGAGAAAAGCCCAAGGCTATTAAAATGATTGGCAAAATTGTATATTGAAGCATTAACATGTTCTCTTGCTGTAGCATAGCTAACAATCATATGACCATATAATGCTCAACTTTCAAAGGATTATTGTAACTCCACTGTTTTGATTTTTTTTTTTAATTCTAATTAAAAATCTCAAAGAGTTGAGTCCATTCCTCAGGGTAACCAGCACTGGAATTTTTCTTTAATGGATTAGCAAAGCAAATTACCAGACATCTGTCTTTCTGTATTCCTTCTATCCTGAATACAATGAATTACCCACCCTTCTGCACGCATTCTGCGCAGAGAGTTGTAATACAGTTTGTTCACTGTGTATCAAACACATACTGTTTTTAGTTGAAGAAATCTCTGCAGTTATGCACTCAGAGATACTGACTCTGATCCCTAATGTGTCACCATAAGGAAAAAGTTATCAAAGATCAAAGACAAAGAACAGTCTTGAACTGGTAAATGAAGACTGTCTTGACAGGGAAGTATGGAGAGGTAGCAACAGTCCTTAGCACTTAGAAGTTAGGTCCTTATTCCCCTTCTGTCATAAAAGGAATAAAAAGCAGTAAGTTTCATTAATGCAATTCAGTATAAAAGCACAGGTTTATCTGAAATCTTCATATCTTGTCTGGAATTTATAGACTCATTCAGTTACAGTGGGTGACCATCAATCAGACCCAATGTTTAGCTACTTTTTCCCGATAGAAGAACTTTACTAGCAAAAGGAGATTTCGGTTTTTTTTAGGAAAAGCTTGTGAGAAATTAAAGATGTGAATCTGAACTCTTTTGGCTCAAGAAGGTAAAATAAGCTAGAAAGTTGAACCTTTGGATGATGACATATCATCCTTCTCCATTTCCAGAAAAGTTGAACTTTCTCCTGTGATGTCTGTTGTAGATGTCATTCAGAGCTCTTCTCTTTGTTTGGGGCCAGGATGTCTAACACAGCAGTCAACTTTGGTGCCAAATACTCAAAAGGTAGACAATGCAAAACACTCAAGTACTTAGTTCAAGTCCTCTATTAGATAGGACAGGTAGAGGCTGTTAGTACATGGCTGCTATTACTTTTGTAAATATTTTTCCTTGAAGATAGTTTGCAGGTGGTTTATTTCTTCAATGTCTGTCTTGAACCCTTTTCAGACTAATTTTTATCGTGTTATAGAATATATCCTGGCAAAACCATATCCACACATTTTCATCCTTTTTCAAAATGTCTACCTATATTCTGTCTACAGTGAAGAATTAATTGTTAGAGGTTGTATTATTTTGTGAATATGCACATATATTGCAATCTGAGCACACTGTCTCTTTGTGTTGAATCTTCATATTTTAACAAATTTTTTTTTTGTGAGATTTTCAGTTGCTAGAGGGTATATTTAAATAGAATTGAACAAATATTTCTTCAACTAGTTTCCATGAAGAAAGAAGTTGTCTGATATATATTTTTCACTTCAAATTTATATCAAGGTTCCTGTTCTTACAGTTTTTCAATTTTGTACACTTTTGTAAAATACTAGTGGAACACCTTGAGAGCTCTTTATTGTCTTCACAGAGAGCATGTAAAGCAGACAGTAAGACGCATGATTTCTAAATGCTGTTAACATGCCTGGAGCCTGATCTTGAAGGAAACACCTAAGATAAGAGTCAATATCTCAGAAGATTGTTTCATGGCCCAGACATGTTTAGAGAAGATATTTTATAGGATTTGTTTTTATTTGTGTATTCCTGTGTGAGCTTTAATTTTGCTGATGGCAACAGGAACCATTTTAGTTGTCAGGTGAGATCAGGACTCTAGCTATGCTTGTCAGTGCAGTAATTATGTTGAAATGAGTGAATTTACTCCATGTGCAGTTACAGAAACAAAACATACCTGCTCACACCTTACACTGTTTCTATGGCAGTCACTAAGTACAGAAATACAGCCATTTTCAATACAAAATAAATATATGCATCATTTGTGTTAAGTAAATGGTGTTTTCTGTTTTAATCAAATGTCTGTTCTGAAAAGAGAATTTGAGAGGGAAAAAAAAGAGTCTTAGAGAAGAAACTTTGGGAAACCAGGAAACTATGGAAAAAAGCAGGAAAATATGGGAAAAAAAAGCAGGAAACTATGGAAAGCATTTGTTGAAAATAAATGACAGCAACAACATAGCAAGCTCTTATAAAATTCCAGATTTTCCTTTGCTGCTTTTCTGTTTGGACTATTGCAAGAACATATAATCTTTTTGTTTGATTGACTATTTTCTCCTTGTATTTATAATGTGAAAGGATAAAATAAACATTAAAGTCAGGATATTATTCTCCTTTTTCTGCATCCTTAGGTTTGCATTAAATGCAATTATTAATGGAAAAGTATGGCCTCATGTTGCCTCTCTGGAGGCTTGGTGACCTGGTTCAGGAATGACACAACGGCCAACCCCAGGCCGCTCGGGCCATCAGC
>WTSP01136413.1:0-12500 GCA_025331215.1 Actenoides lindsayi | reverse complement strand
AGCCTCTCCTCATAAGGGAGATGCTCCACTCCCTTAATCATCTTAGTGGTTCTGCGCTGGACTCTCTCCAGTAGCTCCCTGTCTTTCTTGAACTGGGGTGCCCAGAACTGGATACAATACTCCAGGTGGGGCCTCACCAATGTAGAGTAGAGGGGGAGGATAACCTCCTGCGACCTGCTGGCCACGCTCTTCTTAATGCATTCCAGGATGCCACTGGCCTTCTTGGCTGCAAGGGCACATTGTTGGCTCATGATCATCATGTTGCCCACCATGACTCCCAGATCTTTTCCCCCAGAGCTGCTCTCCAACAGATCAGCCCCTGATCTGTACTGATACACAGGGTTGTTTTTCCCCAAATGCAGTACTTCACACTTGCTCTTACTGAACTTCATTAGATTTCTCTCTGCCCAGCTTTCCAGCCTGTCCAGGTCACACTGGATGGCAGCACAATTCCTATATTCCTTATAACATGGGGAAAAGTAGTATTTGCAGAAACTAATCATATCATTTTCTTAACAAAAGCATCCCACAAGATACACAAGGAGGTAGGCTTCAACATTGATTAAGTTCATCTGCCAGAGTGACTGTAACAATGCAATTACTTGTTTTAGTTGCTTTCAGTTCTAGATAAGAAGAAACAGAGAGAGAGGGCAACACCACAAAAACATCAAAAAAATCACATGGTGAAAAGGAAATTATTCTTTTTGAAGAATTTTAATTAAAGTCACTCAAATCTAATATTATAAAACTATGATTTATGCTAGAGATGAAGCAATTATGTGCTCATGTACAATACATAACCTTTCAAGTGAAACTATAACTATCCTATGTTTTATTATTATTGGGGATAAGAAGACACACCAGTAATATTATGATGTAAATTCTAAGGGCATGAGTAAAATCAGAATTAATTGTAAGTGTACACAGAGAAACCAATCACTCTTGGGAGTGCAGAATTGACAAGATACATCTATTTTATAATCCCTTTTATTGTACTCTAGTTTATATCAAGAAACATTTTTTCTGTCAGCTTGGTTTATGGAGGTATGCTACTGAGTATGAAAAAAATGTATTTATAAAAATCTTGTTATTTTGAAGTCTGGAATGAACCGCTGGAAATTACATTAATGTCAAAGCTATTCTAAGTTTTCAGATACAATAGAATTATTAAAAACCAGCATACCTGTGTTGCCAAATATTGACAGGTGACATGCAGTACTCTTAAAGCAACCATTGATAATATCAACTATTGCTGAAGGACATATTTCCATTTTATTTACACCTTTGTTTTATAATGAATGAGGCAATTTATGAAAACACATTATAAAAATAGTTGATCTTTACATAAATATTTTGGATTAATCAAATATGGTAGTTAAAAGGAAAAGTAAAAAGGCTAAGAATCGTGGAGTGTAATGGTAACTGTTGCCCATTATTCACAGCTGTCACCTTTATTTATTTTGGGAGCATCTTCCAGTTAAACCAATGTTTCAGAACTCCCACTGGAAAACAAAAATGCATGTATAATTCAAAGAGGTTGATGATTTGTCTTCTATGGTATTACTTCACAGAATCTGTATGTCAAAGGCTAAGGTTATGGTTCATTGCAAGCATGCAAGTGTGTGACAAAACAATTTTGAGGACACAAAGTTTTTAAATAAGCAAGTCTGCTCTCTATTCACAGATTCCTCTGTTACAATTAATGGAGAAAAGTCTCAATTAAAAATACATTAGTTATAAATATGTCTCAACCTATCATTTTTACTGAAGAATTACAAATACTGCAAAAAAACCTCAAAGTTTATTTTAAAAATATTTAAGCTCTATGCCTGAAGTTTTAGTCTGTATGTATTTCTCTTGGTGATGAGATACATTATTTCAGCCTTGTTGAATCTCATATCATTGGCCTCAGCCTATCAATTCAGCCTTCCCTGTGTAGAGCCTTCCTACCCTCAAGCAGATCAACATTTCCACTCTACTTGGTGTCACCTGCAGACTTATTGAAGGTGCCTTGGATCCCCTCATCCAAATAAAGATATGAAACAGAACACGCCAAAATAGTGACCCCTGGGGAACACACTTGTGACTGGCCATCAGGTGGATTTAACTCCATTCACAATTCTCTGGGCCTGACAAAGTATATACCCATCATTATATTATTTAGAATATCTATAATGTTACTCTCTTCCAGAGGTGTGTGTGTATATATATATATATATTATATCTGATCACAAAGTGTATTGTTAAAATTATGTACATTTTACCACATAACACTGTGTACTTTATGAATTGCTAGCTTATCATTAAAATTTACTGACTATCCAACAATAAGTGATGCCTGTAGGTTTTATATTATTCATATAATTTACTAACTTACCAGTTTACAAAGCCTTGGTTTACAATTTAAATATTTTCTTGTATTGTTTTCAGACTTAACAGGAATAAATGTTAAATTTTTAACAACAGGGAAAGAAAAAGCAATTGCTATTCTACATAATATTTTTTATACAGGACTTCAACTCCTTCATGGGTCCTGGGAGTAGAAATTCTGATTTTAATATCCGTAGAAGTTTTATCAATGTTACCCTTAAAATTTCAGATTTTGATTCAAGCTTTCTCCCAGATAATATATTCCAAGACAATGTAAATCCAAAAACAAGTACTAGTTGTCACAGAATGCATTCTGCAGTATTATAAGTGTAAATTAATAAATCACGGAGGATAGATTTAGATTAAAAGGTATCATATATGTACTTTTTTGAGACGTATTCATACAGACAGCAACTGACAGAACAAATGGTAAATGCAGTGCTTTAGCTTTTAGTGACAAAACACACAGAGAAACTAGTGAAATAAATGTCCCTACATTTCACTTAGATGATTTAATAACACCTTGATTTGCACTAGAAACTAACAGATGTCTGAAAATTATTTTCCACTATCAATCCACAAGTTCTATTATACCTATTGAGGAAGGAGGTGGTAAGAAAGCTTTTATGTATGTGTGAGGCAGGGCAAGAGTGAGAAAGAGAAGAAAGAGAGAGAGACGTTGCAACACAGTATAACATAGCCAATGACTGGAAAGTGAGACAGTAAATTTTCTATCAGAACCCTACAAGTAAGAAATGTTAGATCATTCCCAGGTCACAAAACAAAGAAAAGATTCAGTTCCCAGATGCAAGAGGAAGAAAAAGCTACTTTGATGTTCTTTCTGTAAATTTTATATATACACTTTTGCTTCCCAGAAAATTTCAAACACTGTTAAAATGTACTTAGGAAAAATGCCTGAAAAGATGATTCATGAAAAGTTTGGTTTTTCTCACTGGAAAAATATGTGGGTTTTTTTCCTTAATATCTCCTATGAAGTCAGAAAATTAAATCTCAATGGGGTAGAATGATGTTAAAATCTGACCATGACTGCAGTTAGCAGTGTGTTCAATTTTGAAACGAAGATATTTGTTTTTAATTACAAAAATACTTTTCTTTCTTTGTTAAAGAACAAAGTTGTAATTCATTTACTAACTGTAATTTTGGTAGAGGGCAATATGGTCCTATAATTACAGTACAGAAAAGCTGGCTTCCTTACTTTGTCAGTAATTTATTATTCAGTATTAGACAAATCATGTTTTTGCCTTTAAGTCTTCTCACTGTTAAACTGGGAATAGCACCTGATCAATGACTTGAAAGATCAAGTTGTGAAATGCTTTCCATTTATAAACATTCAAGAGTGTCTAAGTATTGCAATTTTATTTTGTCAAAGCAGAAATAATTTCTTCCTTCCAAGTTCTCTTCATTAGCAGAGAAATCTCAAAAACCAAACACAGTTTAAGGAATACTTTTCAGTATTTCTATTGCAGTAGGGTGTGCAATGAAACCACTTAATGAACAGGCAATGACATTTTTCCTGTGGAAAATTCAGTTTCACTTTCACATGAGAAAAGGAGACCATACAGTCTGTTGCAGATTACAAATTTGAGATGAGAAGTAGCACAACCCTAAGAAAGGAGTGAACTTCTCAGAACTAACCATAAGAGGGTGTGGTTTTTTGCTCCGTTGCTTATTAATCCACTGTAGTATTTTTCTGTTACTGACTGAAAACAAACTCAATCACACAAATTTAGGACACTTTCTATCTTCTCAATTAGATATAAGCCAGTAAGAATAATGTAAAATGATTGACTAATATGTAGAATATTGCACAGAGATGACTAAGCTTTATCTCAAGCCACACACAGTTCTAAAAATAACTAAGAGCTTATAAAAATAGAGGAAAAAAAATAGAATAAAAAATGTGTATATTACTACTATATTATCATTCAGGTCAACATGTTTCTGCAATATGTATAAGTGCAAACATGCACATTTGTCTTCACACAAATAGTAATTGTGCTAGTGAAAATTAAAGTTTTTTTCTTGTTCTATTTTCATCTACTTGAGTTTAAAAAGCTACTAGCTCAAAATTTCTTTTTGTAAGAATTCCTTCATTTCACATTAGTCAGGTGTTTTTACTGAATTTACTCTTCCATGATTTCTTAATGCAACCTTATTTTGGAAATTTTAGTTATATACCTTCAGACCTCTATGTAGACCTACCTATGTAGATTTCAAATATCAAATTAATAGATCTGATCTTCAAATGAAGAAGTCCTTTCACCACATTTTGCACCACTGATGAGGGTTTCATGGAGTTATGATGATTGATTAGTTCTACTATAATTTCCTCAGGAGTTGCCACAACGTGCAATGTTGTAGATAGACTACTCCTTTCAAATGTTCTATCAAAGATTCTTTTGCCATGGAAGATTTCAGCTGTTTCTTTCTCAAAATCTTGAACTAACCACTTTGGCAATTACGAATTCCAGAATGAAAGCAGTTTCATTGAAACTTCTTATTAAATGAGGGGTTTTTGATGACATAATTTTTGGCTCCTATCATTTAAATACATAGTTTGCACATCTAACGGTTACATGGTCTTTCACAGGTGTTTTGTATGCTTTTTACTGTTTTCTTCTTATTGTGAAGCTGTTGTGATGAGACCTCATATGCCATTACGCAATTTGGGTATATCTGTATCCGTCACTTTCCAAGTTCCCAGAGTACATGTAGTCTTTCTTGAGCATTTGAAAAAAAATTGTTGGAAAGTGTTAAAACCTAAAAAATCTGAAGTGAACCTTAGAAAAGCTGAGCAGATTTTCAAGGAAATTATTAGCAGTGATTTTAAACCTGTCTGGTATTAGAATCATATAAATATAAATCATTGATTATGTCAGCAATGAAAACTGTAGGTGTATGTAGAATCAGTATCATACATGAAAGATACAGAATCTCAGTATTTCTGCTAGCAACATGAATAATTAACAGCTTCATAGTGTTATACACATGTCTTATACTCTATTTTAAATCATTTTAGGTGCTAGATGCATGGAAGTATAATACTTTTAATATATATTCAGAATGTACAACAAAGCACTATCTTTTTTGTGTATTTCAGATACTACGTAGTAATATAAATATCAGTAAAATATTAAGCAATAATTTCTCTCTCAAAGCTTTCTGTAACTACCTTTCCAGAATTTTTCTGCAAACACATAAAGAGGTAAGATTTTAAGATGTGAGACAGCTGCAGACTCTAGACAATAATAAGATTAGACAAAGGATGAATGAAAGAGCAGCACCACTCTTCTGCTGCCTTCTCCTTTACTTTTTCTCTAGAAATATACATGTGACTTCCCTCATTCTTCTTCCATTTCACACCATCCTTCCTCATGCTGATGTCTGATTTCATAAGTATTCCTTACTCAGTCCCACAGAAGTAGGATGACCCCTGAAGACAATGTCAAATACAGTTAGTAAGTACCTTATGGGTACAAAATTATGACTAGGGATTAGGAGACTGTGCTTTTCAAATAAAAATTACATGTAGGAAGGAGCTCACTCAAGAAGTAGCACATTCCCTCCCTTTCCCTGGCCCTCTTTCCCATCCCTTAGTAGTGTGTCTTAGGGACTCTCAGATGCTAGATGTTAAGACATGAGATTTCAATGTTTTCCTCATGCACCTATTTTACTGTCATCTATTGCACGATGTGAGAGTTTTTCTTAGAGTTTAACTAGTTGATCCAATGCTTACACCACGTGGAACAAAACCATGACAGGGGAACACCCAAACAGGATTATGAAAACACAGGGGCAGTGGAACTGAGAGCCATGGGTATGACACTAGATTGTATTTTCAACAGTGAAAAATAAATTAACTAGATCATTTTGCTACAAAATTTTACAATTATGATCCGTAATTACTCTATTGTCTTCCAGACAGCATTCCGTAAATATAATACTAATTTTTAATGCATTCCTTCAGAATCCTCATATTTCTTCAGATGTCTGCTACATGTTTATGTAAAAAGAGGTATAATTAAGAAAGTGTTTGTTTTGTGGCTTTTTTTTGCTGAAGGACATCAAAAGTTAATACATACCAATGGCTGCCCTTCTCACTCCATCAGAGTAATCTCATACATAACCAGTGAGTTTTGGCATATTTTTATCAAAATGGAAAAATACATGAAGTGTGATTGATTTCCAATTTTTGCAGATGATACAGTGACAAATAAGAAGCCACAGCAATTTAGTCTGAAGTGTCTGTTAAATATTATAGGATCTAACTTGTTAGAGAAACAGACTATTTCCTAATAACTAAATATAGCTTCACACAGCGTTCATGTGAATATCAAAAACCATAACATAAGCATACATTAGCAAGTAAAAAATGAAGGTTTTTTGTCTTTTTAGTATCACAGCAAACCAATTTAGTGCTGTAATTTCAAAACTTATTATTATTCATGTATGAGTCTTCTTTAAATTTGATAAAGCAGAACATGGCTAAAATTTCCAAAAGGACCTCGCTGGGAAGATTATGGTAAAATAAAAGAATTATTCATTGTCTTCAATTTTTGTAGTGTGTTTTCTTCAGATATTAAACATTCAACATTTAAATTAATAAGTATTTCACCACTTATAAGTAAGTTTAAAACACTTCTTACACAATAAAATGTATGCAAGGTCTCCTTCCTCCAAGGAGATATGACGCTTTTTCACTTTATAAAAAAATATAAATTGCACTGTCATTGTAGATACAAAATATGAGTCAGACTCTAAAATGTATAATGCAGATATATCAAACAATGCCTCAACATGCTGGCAGAAGCTTCATGTTCCTGACATTCAGAAAATGTCCTTTTAATAAATGAAACTAATTTATGGACATTCCTAGTTCATATTCATATTCTAGACATACATATCTTAAGTATAGAAGTCTTAGTAAAGTTTATTGGGAAAAACGAGCTTTTGGCAAGAGGAAGAAGATATCAGTCATATCAGATGGGAATTCAGACTTATCCACAAAAGGGCACTTTAGCACATGCACTAATGCTAAACACTGCCCACCTGTTTCAGACACTCACAATAGTGAAAAGAGGTACAAACTCAGAAAAGACAGCATCTCAGACATCTGGAGCATAAATTCCATGTTGTTATTTGGCAAATTTAACAAACACTTTATGAGATCCATGTGAACCACAAATATTTTTTAACTGAGCTAGCCACAAATATAGACTTGATGCCAGTTTAATTAGTGTGGATGCAGATAGGTGAAATTGAGTACATTTCAATGGAGAGGAAGTGGAGGGAAGAACTAATGGGGGATGGCTTTTTCCTGTTAACTTCCTACTCCTATTTCTAAAGGCAAAGCAAAGGAGGACTCATCCAAACGGAACAGTATAGGGCTGAATAGACACCATTTAGGTCATTCAATTTTAATAAATGTGGTTAACATATAAGCATTTTCTGTCTGCTTGCAGAGCAACAGCTAACACCCATGGGATCAAAGTGAGTCAGGAGACAATTTTCAGCTGTGGACACATTTTTGTTCTATCTAATCATTATTATACTAGCCTGATCTAGGTAGGAGTTCCACCTTTCCTTTCACAATTGTGTGGAATAAACAACCAGTTCAGCTACCTGTTTTGTGTAGATCCCATTATATGATTAAATGTTCAGGTGAACAAATGCAAGACTCCGGGAAGCTGGAGGAAAACCTTCTAAAAAGCTTTTAAGTTTTTTCTAAGAGATCTATGTCATACACAAAAAAGGTGTGTGCATATATACGTATATCTTACACAAAACCAGGATTAGAACTCCACGCTTGTTTAGAGAAACCCCTCCTCAACACTCAAGATATATTTAAAAATTAAATATCTGAAGTTCTTCCAAATTCATCTACCATGACCTCCAGGAATCCAATTTGGGAATATTCTGAATGTATATATGATAGCTTAAATTTTTCTTTCTTTATTACTTTTTTTCCTCATATATCACACATTTAAGCACATTTTGCATTTTATAAAGCTAAACATAATAATGCAAACTATGGTTAAGGTCCACATTCAGACCTCATAAACCACAGTCTACTTTTTTGTTCATTGAGCTTCAAGTGCAGAGAGTTAAAGAACTCAAACTTCTATACTTACAGTGTGCTTTCTCTGGAAGCAGATATTGTGTCTGTGGTAAGATTCCCATTTAAACACTTTTTCCATTTTAACTTTATCTGTCAAGTGAAGGTAAAAACTAGACTTTAAATGCTCACAAGTTATTTCTTAACATCAGACATAAGAATTAAAAACATGCCAAATGTCTCAAGCTATCCTTTTTCTCTTATATGAAACTCCTAGAAATATGGTTCTTAAAGCCTTGGGTGATGGTTAGGAAATGCAGAATGTTAAAGAAGCACAATCAAAGTAAAGAACAAACAGGTGTTATGAAAACATTTTTATGTCAAAAAGTTTTAGGAAAGGTTAGGCTGTATTTACACATTCTTTTTTATTACTTGAATATATATTCATTGACATTTATTGAATGCAGTGAAAACTGAGACCTCTATGTACTAGATTGTGTACAACCCATGAAGTGCTTTTTTGATGTAGGTAATTCAACTTTGAAGATATGTGTGTAAAACATCCAGTATTTTCCCATTTGTTAACATCTTTGATTCAATCATGTGTAACTAGGATATGTTGAATTCATAAATTAATTTACTAATCTACCATGCACAATAAATGCTCTTCACCACTAGTGGGTCAGCTGTTCCTCTGATCTTGTGTCCTTTAGTCAATGGAAAACCATAAAAACCTCTTTACAAAGACTGTGCGGACACAACTATAGTGACAATCACTTGCATGACTTTCCAATTATTTCGAAGAAAAGTAAGGTCCCTGCAGTTCCATGATCACTCTGTGTGTTTTCAGTTGAGATTAAATGAAATGGATGAAAATGTGGCATAATCATCCCTTACAGCCTGCACAGCTATTTTTGACAGCCAAAGAAGTTAACACCTTCACCATCTTCAGAGATGATACAAACTATAATTTGTATAAAGAAATATGCTGATCGCTGTGTGAATCCTTATACTAAATTCACATGAACACAGTATGTGTCACACTGAAGTATTTCTACATAACTGTGGTTTTAATTCTCAAAACATTAAATGTAGAAGTAGCACTAAAAAGAAGTTTATGGAGGTTTTTTTCTTCTATGGAAAGAATCAGATGGTTAAAGGCATCATGTCCTCACTCACTGTGTAACCTATAAACAATTCTCTGCAGAAACAACAGTGGAATAGGCTAGTCCAGCTGGATAATCACATAATACTCCAGATAGTTGTTACTTTTTTTTCATTTTGTTGTCTTCTTCAGATATAATAATTAAAGTAAATCCCAACAAAACAGAAAGTCTTTGTATTGTATTGTGCTTACTCATAAAGAACTGAGAATAAAACTATTTGCATGCAAATACACTTCTGTGGAAGATTAGAGATTATCTATAGATTATCTACTTTACTTGTTACCATATTAAAAAAAGAAGTCATATTTTTTTTCACAAGTAATATGTACACAATCAGTATCATTTAAATAATTTTAAAATTATGCTGTGCTAAAAGGACATCATTATGTGTATTTAAACTGATACAGCTAAATATCAATGCCTTTTCTTCCAACATTCTTCCCTTATTTAAAAGTCTCAAAAGGAAGTGAAGTCAAATAGCTGAATTTTGGGAGATGAAAAGATCAGATCAAAATGCTTTTTTCAGCAGTCTCGAAGTGCAACTTTCTAATTGATGACATTTTTCTGTATGATGCATTATAGAATAATGTCCATTACTGATGCCCAGTTATCCTTGTAGGTGGAAAACCCATTCTAAGAAAAAAAAATAATTGCTTAACAGTTCAGAAAATTCTTCCGCACTGCAGTCATACATAGTAAATTACATCAGTGATAGAACTATTAAAGTAGATTCTCTTAGACAGTCAGCTTCTAGACATTGTCAGAAACACATTTCTCTAATAAGTAACTACTCTCCTTTGTAGCTTCACTGTTTTTAAAACAAGAATTGTGAAGTGACTTAGTCATCTGCCCTATTAAATGCTGCAAGTGATCGCTTTTACATGTGTTTCATATAATTTACTGATAGTAGTAATTCAGTCAGAATACCGCTGAAACAGTAGTACCTCATAGTCAAAAAATAATAGAAACATTCTTTCAGATTTTCCACCAAGAATAATACAATCAGAGAAATGACACTCTTCAAAATTTGAATACAAACCCCCTGCCAATAGCACTATGTCACGGTTTAACCCAGGTAGGCAAATGAGGCCCAAGTGGCCTCTCACAGTGGGATAGGGAAAACAATCAAAAAGGTAAAAGTGAGAAAACTCAGGGTTTGAGGTAAATACAGTTTAATAGGTAAAGCAAAAGTTGTGCATGCAGGCAAAGCAAAATAAGGAATCCATTCACCGCTTCCTATTAGTAGGCAGGCATTCAGCCATCTTCAGGACAGCAGAGTCCTGTCTCACATAATTGTTAATTGGGAAGACAGATGCCGTAATTCTGAATGTCCCTTTCTTTCTTCTTGTCCCAAGCTTTGATTGCTGAGCATGTCATCATATGGTATGGGATGTGCCGTTGGTCAGTTGGGGTCA
This sequence comes from Actenoides lindsayi, assembly GCA_025331215.1. Lineage (NCBI taxonomy): Eukaryota > Metazoa > Chordata > Aves > Coraciiformes > Alcedinidae > Actenoides > Actenoides lindsayi. The sequence continues at coordinate 1,473 of WTSP01136413.1, read as the reverse complement.
ATTGGGGTTAGCTGTCCCAGCTGTGAACCCTTGCAAATTCTTGTGCACCCCGAGCCTACTCATTAGTGGGGAGGAGTTGGAAATAAAGAAAGCCTCAATATTGTAAGCACTTCTCAGCAGTAGCAAGAACATCCCTGTCTTATCAACACTGTTTTCATCACAAATCCAAAACATAGCCACATATGAATGACTGTGAAGAAAACGAACTCTATCCCAGACCAAACCAGTACAATTATTAATAAATGTGAAAGATTTGGGGACTCAAAAAGTCATCAAGTTTGTTATTAAGAACAATTTATTCTACAGTTATATCTTTCATTTATGACTGTGAGTTAGTCTTATGATTAACTTCAATCAAGTCTTACACTGTTTAAAGACTTGTACATATTAGAACATTGCACTATCCAGTATAATATGAGGACTTACTGTGGTAAACAGAAAGGATCATCTAGATATAATAAACCTGCGGGATACTTAGTCGAAAAGGGACACATGGGCAAGCCAAACTATAACCCGTTGCTTGAAGGATAACAAACTGGAGATCGACTGAAGGACAGTAGGTGGCATACGTTACAGGAAGAAGAAAGACAGCACAGTTCTGCGTATGGAAAGCTATTGGGATAGAATGCTTGCTGCCTGACCGTCTGCAGAGAAACAACCAAGAAAGGATGAGTGGACAGTTGTAACCAATCATGATCTGTTTTGGGGGGCATGGCTAGTTGCCTGAGCTATATAAAACGGGCATGTAACGCAATAAAGGGTCATCACTCTTTACTTGATCACATTGGTTGTTTGTGGCGTCCATTATTCCTCCGCATAAACCCATACACAGATTGTAAATGTTTACTAACAGTTATTATCCTGTGACATCAGTAACAAAATCAAGCAAGAAAAAAAAAAGTGTATGTTCATGTGTACATATGTATTTTGGGACTGGGCCATCATCCATTACACCATGTAGAGAAATACCCCAAACCCACATTTCATGGATTTTTTTTATAGATCTGCAAATAACAGTTGTCTTCAGTTTCTAGTGAGGCATAGCCATTTCCATACAGGCTAAGCATATATACATTATTCAGCAACCCTGCAGAGAGGGATTTGAGGACTGGTTGACAAAAGACTCATTAGGAGTCAGCAGTGTGTTCTGGCAGCTAAGAGGGCAAACTGCATCTTGGGTTACATCAAACATAGTGTAAATAGTTGGTCAAAATCATAGAATCATAGAATTGTCAGGGTTGCAAGGGACCTTAAAGATCATCTAGTTCCAATCCCCCTGCTTTGGGCAGGGACATCTCCCACTAAAGCAGGTTGCTCAGAGCCCCATCCAGCCTGGTCTTAAAAAATTCCCAGGATGGGGCTTCCACCACCTCCCTGGGCAACCTGTTCCAGTGTATCACCACCCTCCTGGTGAAGAACTTCTTCCTAATGTCTAACCTGAATCGACCTATCTCTAGCTTTAATCCATTCCCT
>WTSP01136412.1:0-12550 GCA_025331215.1 Actenoides lindsayi | reverse complement strand
GGAATCTCTCCAGAGAAGGAGACTCCACAACCTCTCTGGGCAGCCTGGGCCAGGCTCTGACACCCTCACAGCAAAGACCTGCAGCACTAAAGGGCTAAGAAACTACATCCTGCTGCCTCCACCACAACAACCCTCATCTTTGGTGGGCCCCGATTTGTTACACTGAGGTCACAGATAAGAAGGGCCCCGTGGCAGGACATGTTATCACAGGAGCTATTAATGATAACAACGTTTAATTACCTTAATCCATTTAATAACATGCTTTACTAAAATTAGCCAGATAAATTGCTCTGATAGGGCTGTGCGAGCTGGATTATGCTCAGATTCCTGGTATTTAACCCGCTTCTGTGGGTATCTGAACGTGAAGCAGAGCTGTTCGGGGAGGGAATGTGGAGGAACGCTCCTTTCAGCAGCATCTGGAGATAAGCAAGGCGTTCTTCTAACCTCCTGCAAACTGTTCCAAACATTCCCTGGTCACTAATGACTGGTTTTTTTCTTTGGAAAGACAGAATAATCAGATTTAAGCCTGTGCCAAGTTTCATTTGCTCAGGCCTAACATCTAAACGAGTGTTGATGAAGTGCCACACAACAGGGAGAGACACGGTTTAGTGGTGACCCAGTAACTGCTGGAGTGAAACCAGAGAAGGTCAGTGAAGCTGGGGAAGGGTCTAGAGCACTAGTCCTGTGAGGAGCGGCTGAGAGACCTGGGGTTGTTGAGCCTGGAGAAAAGGAGGCTCAGGGGAGACCTTCTCACTCTTGACAACTCCCTGACAGGAGGTTGGAGCTAGGTGGGGTTGGGCTCTTCTCCCAGGGAACATGAGATAGGAACCGGCCTCAAGTTGCATCAGGAGAAGTTTATGTTGGACCTGAGGAACAATCTCTTCATGGAACGGGCTGTTAAGGCCTGGCCCAGGGCCAATGATCTCAAAGTTCTCTTCCAACCCAAATGATTTCATGATGTGATGATTCTACCACAGCTCCTGCTGCTGTTTATACAGCACATGGTGGTCAGTCCATGGCAATCGATGGAGTGTCTGTACTTGGCTTCCAGCGGGAACGGAAAACGCTTCAGCGCTGGGTTTTCCTTTGCCAGGGAGAGATCTGAAAGCACATGGGCTGGAGGTCAGACAGCTCCACCAGAGAGATGACATGAGACATGCCATTGCTAGGATCCTGCTTCTTCCCAGGTTGTTCCTCAAATGCTGCTCAGGACCTTGCTGGGGTCCCTTCACAGACTGACTGAGGTTGTGTCCAAAGAGACACACGTGGAGGTCTGTGACAAGGTAAAGAACATGGAGCTCCTTCTGTACAGCCCATGAGTTTTGATGAGATGATGCCAGTCCTGATAACTTCTGTATGACAAAATGTCATGACAGATGTGTATCTGCTCTGCTGGCTGATTCCACCTTTTATTGTGGATGGATGAAGGCATCAGACTGGAGAAGGTTCTGGGGAGACATTCCTGTGGCCTTTCAGTACTTCAAGGGGCTTGTCAGAAAGTTGGGGACTGACTTTTTGTCAGGGCCTGTTGGGACAGGACAAGGGCTAATGGTTTTAAACTCAAACGGGACATTTAGACTGGAGAGAAGGGAGAAATTTTTGATGCTGAGGGTGGTGAGACCCTGGCCCAGGTTGCCCAGGGAGGTGGTTGATGTCCCATCCCTTGGTGCAACTTGAAGGAACCAGCTCCTCTTCTTCATTTCTCCAATTAGTGGGACAACATCTATTAGCACAGCACTACTTCAGAATAGACCTATTAATGGATCTCAACATGTCTTCAGGCAGTACAACACATCCTCCCATTCCCATGTCGCTTTCCTTCTGCATTTAATTGTGGTGAATTATGCTTTCTACAGCCCTGGAGGTTCTCGGGACACTTGGTCCCACCAAGCCAGTCCTCAAACACTTCAGCAGTCAACACATCCAAACAGAAAGAGACCATCCCACTCCCGGGCTTCCCGCAGCTTTGCCACATCACCCTCCTTGAGCTTTTCCATATCAACCCTCAAATGACCTTGTCTAAATAGACTAAAGCCACTATCTACAGCACCAAGCGTGGAAGAGGTCCAGGTTCAAGCTGTCAAACAGAAGATGCATCAGCTAAATTTAGCTCTAGCACTGAGGCCAACAAGCCTCAGAAGGACATGGTGGCAGAGGCAGGTCTATCTTATGATATGAGATGATCAGGGGACTGGAACCCCTCTGCTGGGAGGCCAGGCTGGGAGAGTTGGAGGTGTTCAGCCTGGAGAAGGATCCAGGGAGGCCTTACTGTGGCCTTTCAGAGCTTCAAGAGGCCTGTCAGAAAGATGGGGACAGAATTCTGAGCAGGACCTGTTGGGACAGGACAAGGGGTGATGGGTTTAAACTCAAAGGGGGAGATTTAGAGTGGAGAGAAGGGAGAAACTTTTGATGCCGAGAGTGGTGAGACCCTGGCCCAGGTTGCCCACAGAGGTGGTCGCTGCCCCATCCCTGGAACCATTCCAGGTGAGGTTGTCCAGGGCTCTGAGCAACCTGCTCTAGTTGCAGATGTCCCTGCTCAGTGCAGGGGGGTTGGACTAGATGACCAAATGCAGCAGAAGACTCAAATATTTCTCATTACTGGAAATGTTTTGTTTCTTGTGCTGTCCAGCTAATTACTGGAAACAGTTCAAGACTGTAAGTGCCTGTTCTGAGAGGGGAATAGCTGCTGACAGAGCAGTGAAGGCCCCTCGGGCAGACTGGAAGGAGTTTTAGGGACTTCCATAGACTCCAGGACATCCTGCCAATCGTTTGCAGTGACGTTTTATGTATCTGTGGTGTCTTCCAGAACTACAGCGTGAGGACAGAGATGAAAAAACTTCAACAGGGCATCACTCTCCTCCTGTTTGGAGTCAAGAACAGCCTATGGCTTGTATCAGACAAAGAATTCTCCCACAGGACAGATCATACATTGAAAAATAACATAATCAGAACTAAATATTTGCTTCGTTATATAATTAGAATAAATTACTTTTACTGACAAAGCCCCACCTGACAAAGTCCTTGATTTTCCAAAAAGCATTTGAGCTAGATTAGGAAAAAGCCTTTTTACAGTGAGTTATCCTCAATCTGCATTGGTCACAGATGCTCTTTATAAACATCTACCACAACGACAGTAAATGACAGCACTGCACAGCATTATAACTTCTATACTCAGTATATTTTTCTCTGATTTCTTGGCAGGATAAATATTTCCTGTTTATTTCTTGGTTTTCTTGGCAAGATAAAGCAAACATAAGAAAAAGCATTGTTTTAGTTTTTTGACTTGGGATTTCTAGTAACTCCTACCTACAGCCTTCTTAATCTATAGCAGACTGGAAGTGATTAACCCACTCAGAGCTAGCAATGCTCTGAAACTAGTGGGCAAAAAAGAAATAATAAAGCAGAATTGTATAAACTGCCTTCTTAGGTTACCTGGGAAACTAACCAGCAGAAGTAAACAGGTGATGGGGATATGTCAAAAACTAAAAGCAGGGGAGAAAATAGGCCAGTTATTCAGATGGCTCTTAATATTAGGGACAAAACCATGAGTGGCAGCTTACTGGAGACTTCCTTCTATATCCCAATTTCATATCATCTGAAAGATTTGTTGCAGCAGCAAAGGGAAATGTTCCTGTACAGCAAAGAGTTCAGAAACTTTTTTTTTTCCCTTGTGAAAAAGGAATCAAATCTGTCAGTCTTAGTTGGGTCAACATCATATAGAAAAGCACCACTTCAGGTGGGGTGGGAGAAGCACATTTATGAGATGCTTGTCCCATAGCCCAGTTACCATTAAGAACACTCTCGGGCTACTGGGTGATTTCTTTCATTTGTTTTCCACACTAGCATCTCAATACACTCCCTGCATACAATCAAAGGTTATTGATTTTAATTTTGTCCATGGTAACTTCCAGCAGCTGTTTCTTCAGAAGACTTTGTGGTCAGCCTCACGAACGCCCTTGGCTAGAGGTGCTCAAAGCCAGACTGAGGAGCTGCTGATTCCACAACTAGAGGATTACTCTCCTGTACTGACAATCCAGGAGAGCTGCCCTGTCTCTTAACAGAACATTCTCTTCAGGTGTTGGGATTGTTTTTGCTACGTGGTTATGAATTTAGATAGAAAACCCAACATATCATACAAGTATTTATGTCTGTTTACCTACGTAAATTCGCTTCTTGGACTTACCTGTGACTCGTAATGACCTGGGCTGGCACTTTGTTTGACCATGTCCTTGTTACCAGTACACAAATTCTCTTCTCTGAAGTTTGCAGCATTGCCGTGCAAGCAGAAATCTAAGTTCTTAAGGACAGATTTATCCTATTTATAAACAATTTAGAAGAGGAAAAAAAAAAAAGGCAATAGTTACCAAGTCTTTCATACTTATTATGCATAAAACTCATTTCTAGCTATCCCTTATTGCTTCTCCCACCAACTCTCCACTCACACTGCCCACAGCTCCTCCAGTACCACCCACATCTTACACAGTCACAGAACAATGACGACGTTGCTTTATTGCTGTGAGGTCCCACATGACAGACCAGCTCAGCAGACAGGATTGCTGCTGACCACGGGTCACACAGAACCTCAGGATGGGTAAAGCCAGCTGTGCTGAGCTGCACCTAGGATCACAGAGGCAGAAGAACACTGCCTGGCAGGACTTCTCAGCTTAATGTCACTCATGGATGCATCACACAGGTCCACACTGCCCACACCAGTACATAAGCTCACCCCATGATCCCACTCAACGGCTCGTAGCTGCCACAGAACTGGACATCCACCACATGGAAGGACAAACAGTCCTCATGTACCTGGGACTGAACTTGTTCAAGGGTTCCATCCCATCTTCGGGCAAAAAAGCATGTTCCCAAGAGCACATGCTGATCCTAATACCCTTCCCTAAGCTCTTTGCATGCCCCTTTACATTACAGGATAACCTCCTATGCTTCCCCAATGGCAAAGCATATTAGCAACTCTCTGCTGCCTCTTTTCCTGCCTGAACTTCACACTGGTGCTGTTTCTCCAGCTTCAGCCATTTGCATGACATGACACAGCAAAATAACGTCCCAGATGAGCGAGTCAATGCACGACACAAAAGTAAAGCTTCATCTGCACTGACACAAAGCTTCAGTTGTGGAAGCAATGAACGGGGAGAGGGCTGCTTTAACAGTTAAGAGAAATCAAGATCAAGTGCACAACAGTCATAGAATCCCAGAATGGTTTGGATTGGAAGGGACCTTAAAGCACATCTAGTTCCAGCCCCCTGCCTTGGGTAGGGCCACCTCCCACTAGACCAAGCTGCTCAAAGCCCCATGGTATTATGATAGATTCTTAAAACTTAAAGCACCTGCTCCTCTCCTAAAGTAACAAGATGATGTCAGACTACACCCACATCCAACTGTGGCTGACCTAATCCAACCTGCTGAATGACAGGACTACAGATGTAACCCATCCAAGGTCCAATCTGAATTCTGCTACATGAGTTTTTGAACCCACAGTCAAGTCCCCACTTTTCCCTTTCCCAAGGGCCTGCTGGAAACAGGCTGAGACACGGATGAATTAACCCATTCTTGACAGCTAGTTTTGTCAGGTTTCCTACAGTCTTTCCAGCACCACGCAGCAGAGAAACACACTCAGACCAACAGGAAAGTCCACAGCCAGGAACGGGTCACAGAACAGTTCAGTGAAACATCCGTGTAGGTATCTCAGCTCTTCTGGGAAGCTCTGAGCTTGCTGATCTTGTGCCAATCGGCCTTCAGCTCCTGCACAATACGCTGCCCGTGCTGCGAGGGAAGAGAGGCAGCAACACAACCCTCAGAAAGTTCTGTTGCTCACGCAGGTGGGAAGCGGGGGCTCCTCGTGTTTAAGCTAAGAAAAGGGGCTCTGCAGGGAAATGACTCAGGTGCACGCAACAGCTCCTAAGGTGCTAATTTTATTACACAGGGTTTCTTTTCAAAAGGGATGACTGGTAACAGATTCCTACCCGTGATGACTTGTTCAGTCAATACACCTCTAAGCCGCCAACCTTCATTGATCGCTTAACTACTCGCGCTTTATTAGCTGTCCCGTCAAAGCAGACTTAATGATACACATTAACGGCTCCCTAATCGCCACCTCTGTGACGCAACGTAGCCATCTACAACTTTAAAAGCGGGTTTCACCGAGCACTAGTTGACCTCTGAAAGCCCAAATCCATTTACAGCTCGAAATAGGAACCGCTTCACATCACGGGAAACTTTCAAAGCAGTGCAGGTGCCGCGCGAGGCTTCACACCCTCTGTGAGAGTTGAATCCAAGCTTAACATTTACACAGCTGTTCAGAAAGGGTAAGAGACACCCTCTGTGTGTAAAGTACTATTTTAAAGAAAGATTTTCATTGAGTAGTTTAACACGTTCTGATTTTTTTTTTTTTTTTAAATATTTTAAGCTTATTTCCTTTTGACATCATTTGAGAAGAACTTTGAGCAAAAAGACAAATGACCATAGCATGGGGAAAACTGGGGATGGAAAACCATGCTGCAGCATGTCTAATCCTCCAGAAAAAAGAGACCGTTTGAAACATTACCTTAATATTGCAGGGAGATCAGGAGGAAGGCCTAAAAACTTCCACCTGAGGGTTTACAAGCTCCAGAATCAGGTTACCTGGGAAAACTGCTTTTAAGATCCATACTTCTCTCCAACACACCCTATTTTGAACATCTTTTATATTTAGGCCTATCTGTTTTATGAAGCTACATGGTAAGAAGTTTACTGGGGAAGAGGTTCCAAGCTGCTCCTTGGTTCTGCCTGTATTACCCTTGAAACAATACGGCAGTACCGTGAGGTACTTCTTCCTGAGCCCAAAAAAATCCAACCCTGAATACACACAGAGCAATTCTGCAACATTTGTGTTAAAACTTAGAATGTCAGTGTTGGGAAATTAAAGACAGTAAGCACTTGGGGAAAGCACACAATACAGACACAGAACTGGGCAATTATGATCTGTGCAGTTGTCACAAGTTCTGCCTTCTCAAAGTCAGCAATTGCAGAAACTCGGATTTGAAAACTCCTCAGTGCAATTCTGGTTTTATTATTTAAAAAAATAAATTTAAAAAAAAAAAAAAAGGAACAATTTGCCAGCAGTTAGCTTAGAAATAAGGCCCTGATCTGGAATGTATTTAAACTATTAAAAACAAATTACTGATACTGGTTTTACAGGCAATTTTTTTTTTTTATAGATCTACACTCTGTGGTCCAAAGCCACAAGTACTTTGAACATTGGAGTTCTACTATTCCCAAGTATTTTTGCATGAGAGAGTGACTGAAGCCTCCTGCCCTTCCTCTGGAGTTCCAAATGTGTTTTTTTTTCTTGTTTATAAAAAGCTGCAAGACCCCAAATCAATCCCCAATTAAAAAAGTAAAAACATCCTTTCATGCAACATTTTGACACAACGTCGCCAGTTGTAAGAACAGCAAACATGTCAGTATCCAGAAGTTCAAAGGTGGGACAGCCCAGGGGAAGTTTTACAAGGCTCCCTGGAAATAAAAGGAGCTTCATACCAGCTGCCTCTATATTCCCCTTACACCTCCCACCACGTGTCACACTCCGTGATCTATCTCCTGGCACACCAGGGAAACACAAGGGACTCTTAAACAAACAGGGACAGAGTTTTTAACTGAACTTCCACTGACTTAAAAGTCAACTAATCCAAAGGCAGCTGAAGTGTAGGATTTGTAGATTGTGTCCTTTCAAACACATATTGCTGTAAAACAAGGTTATTGGTATTAATACACTTTCAGGAGAAACCTTTTTGTTCAGGAATATAAAATTCCAACTGAAGTTACTAAATATTTTTCCAGGTTCATATTGACAGATGGACTATCTCGTAAGACTTAAACTTCACTAAATCAAAATGTCTTATTTTTAAACAAACAAAAATGCTGGAATTGTTAATTGCAGAATGGATAAAAACAAGCTCTTTGAAGTTCCAAACCAGCATATGGGGCTAAATAAATCCAAGTTTTAAAATCAGCTGCCCAAGGATCTGTATAGACTGTATATCTTTATACAGAGATTTGCATATTAATTTCATTAGACTACCAAGATTAGATAAAAAGCTCCTTTTCCCACCTGCCCCGCTCCTTGCTTTGTGAAATTCAAGTGCTCTGTAGATGTCCTCAAGATTGCAGACTTGAGCAAACACCGTCACAATGTCATTTACCCGATCTAAACTGTTTCTGAAGAGAAATGGTAGGGGCTCTGTCACTATGTTTCTCAGTACCAGGATGACAGCAAGTACTCCCAAGTCTCCCACTCACTCACTTAGTCTCTCCTCGTTGTCCCTACTAAGAGGCTCTGGTTGTCAACACGGAGAGACATTTGTGTCTGGAGAATTCTGGGGTTTGTCAGGCGCGCGCAGCGTGCGATCGCTTGAAAGGCTGGGCGCTATCAGGCGAATAAATCATTACACTTACTTCAAACTACAGCAGCCCGAGCAAATATTACACTGCAGAAATCACTTTGCTGAACTGTTTGTTTCCCCCCCCTCCCACCCCAGCTTTTTTTTAATCAGCATTACTTCAGACACTTAGCATCTCTCCTGAAGAGCAAAACCCACAAAAAAAAAAACCCCACAAAAACCTCACCTCCACCCCATTGCAAGGATCTCTTTCCAGCGAGACAAACCTGCGCAGATGTCCCCACCAGCCATTCCCTGCCCGCATTCCTCCCAGCGACACAGGCCACCGGGGGAAGGAGAGGCAGCACAGTCGCTCCAACCCCGCCGGTTCTACACGCACCAGAGCACGGACACCGTTGCCAGGCTATGCAAAGCGTCTCTCCTCCACCCCTCAAAGCCGCAGGACAAAAAGGGGTAGGAAAGCAGCAAGCAGATTTCGGGCTGTGGGCGAGGGAAGGGCCCCTCGAGACCGACTAGCAGCGCTGGCACGAAGCAAGAACTCCACACGGCTATTCCGAGTCAGAAGAGTCACTAAAGCTGCACCAACGCTGCGAGGAACAGCACAAATGGCTCGCCCTTAAATGCCACCTCATGTCTTCTGCAGATACCCTTTCAAATTACCTCTGCAGCAACTGCAATCCTTCCCTTGTAAGCAAAGATTTCAAAGATTTTCAGGGCCAAAAGCCCTGCCACAGAAGTGAAAGAAACACCAAGCTTACATTTTTGGTCTTCTTGCTTTACAACCAGTCTCAGCCATGTAACGTCTGATGTCACTGGAGTACCAGTATGTGGAAGTACTATGGGAATTGTAGTCTTTCCTCTGTTGTGCAATAGCTACAAGGTGCAGGAGCCAGGACCGCAACCCTGAGCCTCGGGAACCGTCTCCGCACGCAGAGGCTTCCGGGGATCACCTGAGAGATACAGCTCATATAATGTTTTATTTAGCCTGGAAATGCTTCTCAGATGGGAAGGAAGAAAAGTGTGTGGGTGGTTTTGAAATGCACCTTCTCCTCCTCCTCCCCACTTCGGTAATTTCTAAGCAATTATTCTCAGGTGATCACATCCTTCCAGAAGCATTTCAGCTGTAATCACGAAGCATGACCCAGTGAAGAAATGCTAATCACTACAATATGCATATAATATACACTATATGTATAACAACATCATATTTAAAAGTACAAGGAGTTTTTATTACAAGTCTCTTGTACCTCTGGGGGTTTTGGTATCTCCTCATGAAAAAAAAATGGTTCACTGGAATGAATGTTTCTTGTCCTGGTGCTCTTTTGTTCTGTCTCTCCGATGAAAATGGCTCATTCTGGTGGAGTAACTACCAGAGACTTGTGCAGAATGAGCAAACCAAGTCCTATACTTCCTGTAACATGAATGAAGAATAAAGTGTATTTTATGTCAAGGCTTTATTTCATGCTCAAGTGCTGTCCCTGTCCTACCTTCTCCTCGCTTTCAGTCAAATCTCTCATAGATAGTAACAATTAATCAATTTTTACACATCTGTCCTTAATAAAGTCATCGTTTTTCTTGCCTTAACTGAGGCAGATGATGAGCCCCGACCCTTCCCTCACATTGCACCATATTTTGAATGCTACAAGAAGTACAACTGAAGCAAACTAAGAAATCCAGAGATAATGCAAAAGAAACATTTTGATCTTTCTGGGGAAAGGAAACAAAGCAAAGAACAAAATGCACACACAAAACCACAACAAAACAAAAAGAAAACCACAAAAAAAAAAAAAACCCAACCAAAAAACCAACAACAACAAAACAACCCAAACAGGTATAATATGGTGTAGTTTTGCTGCTGGGAAGTGTAGTCCATTATCAGCCAGCTATTATTACAAAGTCATGAGATTAAAGAGAAAGCAGAGCTCCAATTCTGACTAAACTTTAAAAAAAAAAGAAGTCACACTGACCTTCAAAATACACCGAAGTCATCTGAGCTAAACCTAAAAATATGTTATTCACCTTGAATAATAAAACTGCCCCAAAATCCAATTTACAGACTATGAGAAAACTCCTAGAAGTGTTATGGTGGAAGAGCTGTAATGGCACTTGGAGGTGGTGACTGTCCTCCTCCAGCTGCTACAGCTGTTGGACGTGTACACAGTTTGAGAATGACAGCATATAGAACCACGACAGAGGGATTTTTTTTATATACCATTCCCTCGTTTAGGTTTTTAGCCTGACCAGGGATTAACGAAATCAGAGAAAACCCAAACATTTGGGAGCTGGAATAAAATGATCTTTAAGGGCCCTTCCAACCCAAAGCATTCTATGATTTCCAGTGTTACGATATCACAGTACTAAAGCACATGGCAATAATTTAAGTGATGTGAGTAGATCCCAACAGCAGAAGAATTCCACGCTCATTTGAGCTGGGCAAGACTGAAGGAAAGAGGAAATCCAGATACAAATCCACGACAGTTCAGGCATCAATTATTCCTGTCTCGAGAACAGCATGTCACAGAAAAAAAACAAACAAAGACAGCCTGGAGGGGCTCAAATTTGACTTAAAAGCAAAATACAATGCAGGCAAAGTGCTGGGAGAATAATTTGAAGCCAAAATGTAGCACGTCACTACAGAAACTTGTGCTCCCAACAAAATTCTTAGAGAGTAACTGAAGTAGCTACACACTCCTTACAAAGTAACACGCAAAGTGTCCTCAGCCAATGGAAACAGAACGTGGCTTCAGCAAGCTGGGAACTAGGGGACAAAAGTTGCCAGATCCTCCTGAATTTGCCCTGAAAATGCTGGTGAAAGCACTGCTGCTGGAAAAGCAGGACGGTGGCAGGCTGTGAAGTATATACAGTGTTTGTGACTCTCTGCTGTGAAGGACTCTGAAACCTCCTGAAGATTTCAAAGGTTTCAACAACATTAACAGCCAGCAGAGTCAAAAAGTTCAGCTACAAGTATCTGCAAGGGCTTTTTTAACTTGGAAGTAACTGAGTGTGAAGATGCTCACCCACAACCTTCTGGCATCAACCTGCCTGAAGCAACATGAATTAGTTGGAGTAGTGATACCTTTAAAACAGTGTCATTTGAGTGTAGCAAAACAGCACCACTGGAGTGGTGTTCGTAACTCAGTACAACATCTGTTTGTACGGTGAAGTCTCAGGAGTCATTCTGCTGGACCCATGACTGCTCCAAGACAACTTCTGTGGCTTTTCAGTACGGCTGGAAGTGTTAACAACCATAAAAATGAAATCTAGGGTTAATTACCAAAAAAAAAAAAAAAACCAACACAAAAAACCCAAACAAACGTCAAAAAAAGGCAAAACAAAGCAAAAAGGCAAAAGGAAACTACTTCGTTTTCATGAAACCAACCATTTCAAGGTATTCTCTGCAGCCTTCAGAAAGGGACTCCTCTTACCCTATAGGGATTTCGGGCTATAGCACTTGCTTCCTTCACTGCTCTCTCCTGAAGGAACATCACCCATTTTTGGGGTGTCAGCACCGCTCACGACTCCGTAACTTCCGAGTGCTCACAGCTCTCTGACAAGGCGCACGGAAGAGGAACACAGCCTTGTGCTTTCGCAGATAACGGCCTTTATTTCCACGGTTCTGCTCTGCCAGCAGCCACGGGGGTCCGTCCCCCTTCCCTCCAAGACCCGCTGCAACTGCGGAGCCGCCGCTCACAAGGCAGAAGCCGCTTCCACCCTTCGCAGGGGCCAAGCGCCTCATGACACCCACCCCCTCCCCTCACATACACGCACACACCCCGCCGCCTTCACCGCTCAAATCCCCTCAGCTCCGTGGCCCCGTCTCGGCAGCGGAGGGGAACAGCGCTAACGCCTCACCTCTGCCCGGATAGCCCCGTCAGGCCGAAGGGCCGGAGGCTGGGCGCTACCCGCCACCATCTTATCCTCCCTCCCTCCTTCCCGCCCGCCGCCAGGGGCCGGGGCCGGGGCGGCGCGAGCCGCCAGCACCACCCCTCCCAACGGCCGTTACCGCCGGTGCGAGCGGGCTGGGCGAAGGCGGGAAGGGCGCGAGCGCCCGCCAGGCCGAGGCGGGGAAGGAGGGAGGGGGAGCGGGCTCGCGGTCAACGGCCGTCGGTGGGAGAAACCATCAAGCCCGGGGGAGAGGGGGGGGTGGGGGAGAAGGG
>WTSP01136411.1:0-12572 GCA_025331215.1 Actenoides lindsayi | reverse complement strand
TGGCACCAAGGTCAGGCTGACAGGCCTGTAGTTCCCTGGATCCTCCTCCTGGCCCTTCTTGTAGATGGGTGTCACATTTGCTCACCTCCAGTCAACTGGGACCTCCCCAGTTACCCAGGACAGCTGATCAATGATGGAAAGTGGCTTGGTGAGCACTTCTGCCAGCTCCCTCAGTACCCTTCGGTGCCTCCCATCCAGCCCATGGACTTGTGTGTCTAGTGGTGTAGCACGTCACTGACAGTTTCCTTTTGGATTATATCCTAAGGAATAGCAAAGGCATAAAGCCAAATAAAAATGAAAATCTGTAGGCATTCCAATGTATGCTAACACATGCTGACAATAAAAGTTTGCACACTGTAAAAGTCCATTTCTTGGAGCAGGCAGTCAAAGAGTCCGTGCCAAGGTAAGTCTAGGTTCCTGAAAACTAGAAAACATTGATGAAAATTAATAGGTGCTGTCAAAAAGGTGCAATTCTTGCAGATATCTTGAAATATTTTTTAAAGACAGCTATTACATGCTCTCAATAAATATTTATCCATTAAAAAAATGATGTTTAACAAAGAATGAGAGAAGTGAAGAAGAGAAGAGAAAGAGAAAGAGAAAGAGGCAAGAGAAGGCAAGGCTAGGCAAGGCTAGGCTTCAGGGACACCTCATAGCATCATTCTAGTACCTGAAAGGGGCCTATAGGAGAGCTGGGAAGAGGCTGTTTATAAGGGTTTGTGGTGACTGGACAAGGGACAATCGTTCTAAACTAGAGCAGGGTAGATTTAGATTGGACATTAGGAAGAAGGTCTTTACTCTGAGGGTGGTGAGGCACTGGAACAGGTTGCCCAAAGAAGTTCTGGATGCCTCGGAAGTGTTTAAGCCCAGGCTGGATGAGGCTCTGAGCAACCTGCTCTAGTGGAAGGTGTCCCTGCCCGTGGAAGATGTCCCTTCCCATGGCAAGGGGGTTTGGAACAAGATATCTTTAAGGTCCCTTCCAATTCAACCCAGTCTTTGATTCTATGATTCTAAGAAAGTAAGGTAGGAGGCTGCTTTTAAGTAGGGAGAACCTTTACAAAGTAGAAGTTATGTCCCCAAAAAGAAAAGTGGAGGCACATTGTAACTCATGGAATGTAAAATTTATTCTGAAATAGGCTACACAAAAACGTTTCTCAATTATAAATCCTGTTATTAAGACCTATCAGAAAGAGCAAACTGCACAGTAGGTTGGTAAATGATCAAAGGCTAATGGCAGTATTTAAAGGTGAGGTGACAAGAAAAGGTGGGATTCTTGCACTGATGCTGGTTATGGAAGTGCCTTAAGAACCTTTCTTTGCAGGGCAAGTGGGCTGACGTGGCAGAGAAGGGCAATGAAACGAGTGTCAGCAAGCTGCCAGGGCTGGAGCCTGCTCCCATGGATTAGAAAGTGAGAAGCAGCTGCCAACCCCACCACCGCAGCGTGGAACTTGTCACTTAAAGCAGCCTCGATGGGCAAGGAGCACAAAGCGACAATTCTGCCATTGAACTTGTGAGCTCGGTCAACTTGAGAGCTTATCAAACCCCAAGGAGCTCAGTGGAGCTGCAGCCTGAGGAATTTTACGGAGCCTTGGGAAGAGTGAGCTAATTGATGCAAGTTGAACGAGCAAGATTTTTCAGACCTCTGGATAAACATTATCGGAACAGTCAATGTTTTTTAAAGGCAAGTCATTCTGGTGGTCTTTTAGACTCTTTGAAGGTGTCGAGGCGTGACTCATCTGACAGCTTGGAGCAGAACCAACCTGTCATGCTATAAAAAGCCAGCTCTTTCCTCGATCACGCCCGTTGAAGTGTATGTAAATCATCACAGCCAGAGGACACGACAGCAGAGTTCTGCCAGGACCCCTTTCCTTCAGCCCTTCAGCCATTCCTGAGGGTTTTGAGAGAGGGTGGAGGGCCAAGCAGCAAGCTGATGAAAGTATTCACCGTGCACACAGAACTGGAACGTAGAAAAGAGGAGAATTTGCAAAGCAGAAGGTCAGCTCCCATCTGAAAAGGAGCCACAGACAAAGGGATGTGGTAGGTGCCAGTGAAGCCGTGAAGGGTGGAAGCAGTAAAGAGTTGCTCACTAAGAAGCAGCAGGTTCAGTTACAGGCAGAAACGAGTGGCTAGTGGCTGTGAGGATATTACTACTCCACTAGAGGACAGTAAGGAACTGCTTTTACACTTAGTACAACAACTACCCTTTCCTCCTTAGCCAATTTTTTAAGACTTCAGTCGCCTTTAAAATTTCAGATCTCTTGCCTAGCTCTTCTAATGCCAGAAAAAAACATTTCACTGTTGAGAACCAGACTTCATCTTGACAAGTAAGGGATCAATTTGTAAAATCTAGAAACGAGAATAGAATGGCTACAATTTCCCTTCCGAAAAACCATTTCCTACAGAAATATCAGAAGTCTGAGTAACTTTTGTGTACCAAAAGGATGAGTGACAATTCTAAATTTTAGAAATTCAGTTAAAGATTTCTATTGGCAGTCATTTCCAATTGCCATTTCTAATTACAGCTTGCTCACAGCTTTAGAAACTCTTGCAATAATGTCTATTTTTTGCTTAGAGGAAACAGAAGGAAAAAGGGAGCTAGTCAAACCCAGCAAGGCAAGTCTGCTAAAAAAAAATAAATAAAGAAGGTTACATTGATTATTAGCATTGGCCATCTTTGACCTCTTCATGGCATGGCAGCATGTTGTGGCTGTGGTCAGCTCTGCTCTCAGAAAGGTAGACTGTGTTCCTTAACGAGTTGGGTTTTGTCCACATCTATAAGAGGAAAGGGAATTTTGGATAAAAAAACCCCATAAGCTGGAGCAGGTTCGTGTCTTTGGAAGAAGTTGGGACAATTGACTAAACCCAATGTTTATGAGCCAAGTATTCGTGTGCTTTCTTACTCACAAGTTGGTGAAAGAGGAGGAAATTTCTTCAAGTGTATTCAGGTCTGAGCATCCAGAAGGGAGGCTTGGAATGGCAGGGCCTTTTGGGTCATACCTTCACCATCTGGCACTCCTGCCAGGACAGCAAGAGCTGTCTTCTGATTTCCTCGCCTTGTCTGTGACAGTGTCTTAGAATTCAGCTGTGTCCACACGCTGCCTCTTCTCATGATAGGAAACGGGGGGAAACGTAGCGCAGTTGGTACTGGGATTTGTGCACCTTTTTCACCAGCTATCTCGGTATGTAATGATACCACACTAGCCATGACCAGGAGAACTTGAAGATTTGATGTTCTTGTAGTACCAACTCCCAAAGAGACAGGAACATCTAAAACTCATTGATCAGACATCCAGCTCCCAATGAAGTGGTTTCTGAAAGTCAGCTTTTCTTATCTCAGATCCAAGCTAACACCCAGGGGTTCCAGCAGAGCTTCACCTGAGCTACTGGAGTACAGAGTATTGCCCCTGTACTCTTAGTATTCTTAACATATATTTACTTTTGTGATGTTTGGATGTTGGCATGGGCCAAATGACTGTACAGCCTTCAAGTTGGGGGCCTAGAGGGTGGCCCAAAATCATAAAGATGGCAAGTTGATGGCTTCAGCCTGAGAAGCACATTTTTGATCATAAAATGTTTCTTGGGCTGCTTGGAGCACAAAAGGCAGACAAATTGTTGTTAAAATATCCACAGGCAAGTTTCCTGCACTGCCTCCCAGGCCAACTTGGTCATCACTCGCTTTTAATTAGTTGTGCTTTTGAACTTTGCCTTTCTCATGCAGAAAGGATGAATGGTTTGTCCCTAATGAAGCAAGGAGGAAAACAATGTCTCTGCTGATTAACGGAAACTCCTGTCAGAAAACCACACAACACAAGATAAGAAAATTATAGGCAGGGGAAGAGCAGAGGAAGAAGAGGAGGAAGGGGAAGAGAGCAGTGAGATGCTGGTTGTTGCTGCATGATGGATTATCTGTGGACTCTTCCTTTTAGAAATAACCAACATAAAAATCAGCCTGTCGTCGTCAGCTCCAATCGTCAAAGAAAGGGCTTTGCTGAATATTTGAATAAATAAATCAGTTGTCACAAATTTAGAAGAAAAAAACTGATGCTAGCTTTTGTTTGCATGTCTTAGTGCAGAAGGACTGCTTGGCCTCAACGGATCCAGACTTTGCATTGTTCTTGTACAGAGTGAGCATCAAATTTTCAGGAGCATTCTCTGCGTATGAGTATGAACAACTAACCAGCAAGGGAGGGAGGGAGATGGCGCAGAAGTAAGCCCCAAGTTTGATTCGACAGAAGATGGTCCAAGCTTGCTTCATGCCCATGCAGAACAAATTCATTGGATAAAAACGGAAATGTAAAGAATTCCTCAGAATTCCTCTTGCTTCTTTAGTCTGTGCTTTGCTCACAGTCTTGGAGGACAATTTGTTTTCCTGTATGTCAGCTCATAGGAAGATCATGTGCTCTAGCTGATAAAAACAGTGGTGTCCTCTGTGAATTATTCTGCAGGTTACAAAGTGGTGGGCACAGGCTGGGTTGCTGTGCCTTAGAACAAGGATGTGCTATAAAATACACAATGCATCAAGTTTGAAATTATCAGTGCTGTAAATATAGATAAATCTCTTCTCCCCTTGATGGTCATATTAACATGAGCTTTTTCCTGCGTTACCATTGCCTTCTGTCTCCTGCCCTTTTTAATCTCTCCTTCTCTAGAAACTTCCAAGACCCCCCTGGCTCCGTTCCTGTGTGGGCTGCCCTGGGTGACCCTGCTCTGGCAGGGGGGTTGGACTCGATGATCTCCAGAGGTCCCTTCCAGCCCCTACCATGCTGTGATTCTGTGATCTGCTTCTCCTCTTTTGAATACTTTTAGAATACACTTGGCTAGACATTTGGCATCCTGGGCACAGTGCTTGGGGTGCAAGCATCATCGCAAGAGAGCCACATGGCCTTCCAGGGGGCTGGGGGGACTTGCTGCCTCACGTTCATTGTGAAGAGGCACCAAGAGTCTCTACTCAAGGGCAATGCCGCCTGTCTCCCACACTCACAGTGCTGGGAGATAACCCTGCCCAGCAGGAACTTTGAGAAGGACACTGGAAGATCACTTGCCCTTGGGTGGTTTCTGTCTGCATTCTAGCTGCAGCCAGGAACAAGGCTGATCAGAGTTTCTGTTCTAGCCAAGGCTCCTTTTAGCATCTTGTTAGGAAAGTTAGTTGGAGCTTAAGGTCAACACAGGAGAAAGGTTTTGTGTTACAGATGGGAAAGCTGATTTAAGCTAAAAGCACATATTTATTGGGATGGTAGAGTATGGTACAGTAACATTTGGCATATGCTATCTGCACCGATAAGTGGCAGAGCTTGGAACTAGCCAATGCATGAGTGAAACACAACGTGTGACACATGAGATATCCCGACCAGAAAAGTGAGGAAAATATCCCCCGAAATAATGGCAGGAGGAGTCCCCTGTCTCCCTCTATCCCACCCATTTCTTCTCCAGAGACACCACTTCCCTGTGGTGACGACACATTTCAATTACTGTACCAGAGTGAACATCATTTGCAACACAATCAGGAAATACAGAAAATGTCGCTTTCTTTTTCCCCCTGTTTGTGAGTAGTTTCCATAGAACATCCCTGATGTTCTTACCTAGGAATTTGAAGTTCAGTGTAGAGATCAGTTGGGTCTTTTTTCTTCTATGTTCAATATTCACCAACTTTAACAACTGGTTTGAATTACTTAATTTTCACTCACTGAACACCTTACTCAACATTGTTTACACTTAGCCAACGGGTTCTTGGGGAGAAGGCTTTTAAAAAAAATGACCCCATAGTGATGGAAAAGACAAGAGCTTTATCTGCCTGTACTCCAAAGGCAGTAGAAATAGATGGGACACTCATCAGACATATGAAAACAGAAGCAGAGGAGACAGAATTCAGATCCAGCCATCAGCTCCAATCCCTCTGGTGATAAAAGGCACCCAATTCCCTCACAGTCAAAACTACCAACTCAGTGAGTCTTTTTAGAAACATTTCAAATAAAGTGAGAAGAAAATAAGGCCCCCATTTGGGGGCCTTTGGGAATCTGTTACATGCGCTTTGCTTGTGCCTTTGGGTAAATCAGTTGTGGGAAAAGATAAAGAGATTAAATACAGTCTTTGAAATGACATTCCTAATGACTCACTGTTTCAGAGAGCTTGGGAATTTAAGCTGCAACTGAAAAGAAGCATAAAATGAAAAAAAAAAAAAAAAAGGAAGGAAAAAAAAAGAAAAATAAAAGGCGAACATTGTCTTGGATATCAGATAATGAGTTGATATCCTTTTAATGTTGAACAGATGTCCTAGAAGAGGCAATTATTTTAGTTCTTATTTTCCTTCACTTAAGCCAGTTTGCAAAAAATAGAGGTACACTGTCACACAAGTGTGAGGGTGAATAGGATGAGAACCAAATCAGAAAAGCTGATCGCCTGTTTCTATGCCACAGGAACATCCAGTATCTCAAACTGTAGTAGTGTTCCACTTCGGAACAAAAAGCCAAGATTTTGCACTAAGTTACATATGAAAGAATTGGGTGTGAAATACTGGAATTCTTGAAGTGTTTCTCTTCCCTAATGCAATTCGCTTTGTATCATTGCTGTCAAAGTAACAGAACCAGGCAAGAAACCCAAACTCATGAAGACAACCCTCTTGGAAATCACCGGGCTCTTTATCTGCATTTCTAAAATGTTTTGCTTGCTGGATATCTGAGCACTTTTCAGTTTGCATCCTGCCAAATACACTCTATTAATTGCTAATAAATCGTTAAATGCTTGGCAAATCATTCAGGCAAACTAATGGGACTTCTGCAGTTTAGTCCTAACAATATGACACATAAGCAAGTGAAAAAGGAAAGACAAAAAAAAGTTATAAATATTATTATTTTAGCCAAACTTCCCTCTTCTTCTCTCTTGATCTTGCTAAGCACGTGACATCATTGGGATATACGACTGTTCTTCTTAAAGATATGTTGACAGTTTTAGGGGCAGGGGTCAAAAAGCCTGTTTTGTTCCTCAGCCTCTGAGTATTGACAGCGAGTATTTTCTCAGTGACCCTCGAAAGGTATTATGGATTCCTGAGAAAAAAAGTGCAAAGGTGTCTCATCTGCTCTGGCTTCTGCCTTAGTTAATGGACAGCGTTGAGCCAGAGCAGCCTTGGGTTAGTGGTGCTCTCCAGTAAGCCACTCCACAACTGCACTCATCAGGACTTTGGTAAGGATTTTCTCCACGCTAAGAATAAGCAAAGAAGGCTTTTGTGAAAACTTTATCAAGACGTTGGGTGACCAAACCATTCTAACAAAGCATTATGGAAACTAAGATTCCATAAGTCATTGAATGTGACCAATGTGTTTTAAGAAAGACTGTGGGAAAGTGGTGGTTCCCCAGGTTGTGTCAGCTGTTTAAAGTTACTTCATATATGATCTCCTCACAGAAAGGGGTTCACTTATAATGGCATTTATGTTCCTTAAAGCAAATGTCAATTAGGGCTGAAACAATTAAAAAAAATATGTATTTCCCTTTGTGACAAAAACCATTCTGCGTTCCGGATACATAAAAATGGATCTCATGGGCTTTTTCAGAAGAAAACTTCTGCAGAATCTATTTATCCTAGGGCTGAATTGGGAAAGACATGAGAATATGAACACTAAGAGTTAAGGCATTTATTACCAAGAGACTACAGATGATTATTCCAAATGGGTCTGTAAACTTGACGTGACCTACTCTAGGAGCTCTCACCCATGTCCCCATAACCCACAGAGGCTCTTTTTACACCAGGCAAAGACACCTGTAAGCTGTAGTAAGCACTGAGTCATTCTCCTAGAGGGAAGTGCCTTCAACATACAGTTGGGAGACTCACAGGAGTCTCCCCAAACCAAACACTTCTTTCTGCCACTCTAATTTGCCACCTAGAGGTATGCCCCTGCTTTGATCTGCTTAACTCTTCCAAGTCCTAGACAAAGGTACCTTTTCAGGCGCAAAACTGCTGCTTGCCTGCCTGCGTTCCTCGTGCTAAAATATTTTCCTCAGCAATTTTCCACCTCTGGATTCAGACTCTTGGTTCAGGGTAACTTGAAAAGGGGATCTTGTTTCAAAGGACAAGAGACTCCAGACGCTCTGAAACACAATTAGCAATTAGAAAGCAAGGTGTGGTAATTCACAGCACATTGCAAAAACCTTGGGACATCGGTAGGTCCCAAACCTCCCCCAACCTGGAGGGAGCTTTGTGTGACACCTGGAGGTGTTCAGAAAACACCCAGATGTGGCACTTCAGGACATGGGTCAGTGGTCCTGATAATATTTAGCAGACGGTTGGACTCGATGATCTTGAAGGTTGGTTCCAACCTTAATGATTCTCCGCTTCTGGTTCCCTGGAGTTTGAGAAACATGTTGACATAAAGGGTGGCCAAGATCCTTTAGTCAGATCCTGGCCTATTTTACAGTCATTTTCAAAACTCACCCACCTGGATTAACCTAATCTGGTGGTTTTCCTTGAGCTGGTGGCTGTTGAAATATCTCAAACTGGTTCTCTGCGGTTTAAATCTTAGTTGCCTCTTTTTCTGTCTTTTTTACCACTCAAGCAGAGGGAACTGCATTTTTTTTCACACGTTTATGCTATATACTAACCAAGACTAACTCATGCACCTGCCAAAATATCAGGAACAGGGCACAGAGAAATAAAATACCCTGATGATGTCGTGGTTGCTGTCCCCCCAGAGCAGAATATCTACTGCTCTGCACATGTCTCATTCTTTTGAAAGGTAAAATAAAAGCTACAACATAAAATCCCTGACGTTCCTTGGCCACGGCTGATGCCAAAGGGGAGGACTTTCCTGGGAGGATTTCTGAACTGCCCGCTCACCAGCCTATTCCATTTTTTAAGGCTTTGGGGTAACAGAGACTCATTTATTGCTCAGAAGAGGCTGCCTGTAAGTTTATGTCAAGGAGCTTTGGTGAAAATTTTCAGCACATGAAATTCCAGGATTTTCCTGACTGGCTGACAGCCCTCTGAGCTCTTTCTCTTGGGCTACTTCTGTGCGTGTATTTAGGTGTTCGGGTTGTGTTTTCAGACCATTTCCACATTTTCATGCAATGCTTTCAAGGGGTGCGATTTCACCGCCAAGCCCCCAGTTAGTGCACTGCTAAAGCTCCAGCCCCTGCAAGCAGATGACAGGATAAATTTCTGCTTTTATTTAAGCAAAGCTTTCAAAATAACCTGCAAGGGCAAGAAGTGCATCGTATGTCACACCTAATGTTGTTATGTGACAAAAGGCTCCGTGCTCCCCCCACCACCACCACAGAGGAGCACGGAGGTGACAGCAGGGGGGGGAGACTCTAAAAAAGTCACCAGGGACACAAGTCCCTTCCTGCCCCTTGCAGGGCTGTCCCAGGGGAACCTCAGCCCCACGGGTCAGGTGTGACATCCATCAAGTGAGATGACGGCAGAACTCCTACTCATCACCTCACGGCCTGAGAGAGGGGGGCATATTGTGGGACAAGGGGAACAGCAACTTGGGATGGCACAAACTGATAGGATGTTATGGAGAGCAATCCAGAGCAGCTAAAGGGAGGGGTCGTGGTGGTTTAGGGAATAATGAGTGTGGGGAAATCAGAGAATAAAAGGGGTCGGGGCATGTCAACTGATGTCCACCACCCACTCACGGGTGTGACCGGTGCTACTGCAAAGCAGGAGCATCCTCTGGCTCAGAGAGCTGTAGCAGGAGGAGTGAGGAGCACATCTCAACAGGATGGTCCCTCAGCAGAGACCACTTCTCAGCTCCCAAATGGATGTGAGTTAGGATTTAATTCCACCCAACAGCCTCATGATAAGAAAAAGATTAAAACTTGGAGGAACATGCTAATTAAAAAGCCTTAACACAGAAGAGTGGATAAGGCAGCAGCTCCACACAGCAGGGTACAGAAGCCAGAACAATACCGCCGTGTGCCGAGACCACCGTGGAGCTTTCCTTGCAAGTCTTGTGTCCCATCCTGCAGCACTTCACACACAGGGGCCTGGTGCCTCCTTTTCCCAGGACACCCCCCTCCCTGGCCTGTGCCTGTATCCCCATTCTCCTCCCGAAGGCCCCAGTGTTTCTTCCTTGAATGATCTCTCTTCTCTGGGACTAGGGGAAGGGAAAAGACCCCGGGTGCCCTGTCCGTTCCCGTGCTCAGAGGCCGTTCTGTCTCCTTGGCGAATTAGGTTCCTTGAGACAGCAGAACCACCATCAGCATGGGGGCTGGGAGTGCCAGGAGACAGGAGAGGGAGGAAGGTGCTGTAGGGAGGCAGACGTGCACACGTAGCTTCCAAGCAGAGCAAGGTTGGAGAAAGGGCATAGGACTCCTGCTCCCCTGTTTAAGCTGGAGCCTCCTCCTCAGGGAACGCTGCTGTGCCCAGAAGGTTTGGATCAGTGGTGAAATCGGAGCAAACAAAGGAGACAGCCCTGCCCTAAACCACTGATTCCTTGGCCCAAAGCTGAAGAGCATCCCCCATTGTCACAGCAGGAGAGAGGAGAGCTGGAGGAGCAGCCACGTCTGGTAGTGGGCAGTGGACTCAGAGAGGCCCGTGAGAAGAGTGGCTTGACCCTCAGTCTGAGGGAAGCTGAGATGGGATTTCAAGTTTCAAGCTCTCTAGGAGAAGGAAGACCGATCCCACAGCTCACCAGCTCCATGCTATGTAGCAGAGAAACTCTGAAGTGACTGACACAGCTGGGTGAAGGCAGAAGTGCAAAGTGTCACCTGCGCTTGAGCTGCAAAACCCCTTGGGTTTACGTGGCAAGGTTTGGGTAGCAGGGGGGCTACAGGGGGGGATTCTGAGGGAAGGTGTGAGAAGCTTCCCCAGTGTCCAAAAGAGCTGATGCCAGAGGGCTCCAAGGTGGCCCCGCCACTGGCCAAGGCCAGGCCCATCAGCGATGGTGGCAGCACCTCTGCGATAACGTAGTTCAGAAGGGGACAAAGTTGCTGCACAGCAGCAGCTGCAGCCAGAGAGAGGAGAGAGGGTTTGTGGGAGCAACAACTCTGCAGACACCAAGGACGGTGAAGAAGGAGGGGGAGGAGGTGCTCCAGGCACCCCGTGATGAAGACCATGGTGAGGCAGGCTGTCCCCAGCAGCCCCTGGAGATGACCAGTGGAGCAGATCTGCACCCACAGCCCCTGGAGATGACCAGTGGAGCAGATCTGCACCCACAGCCCCTGGAGATGAACAGTGGAGCAGATCTGCACCCACAGCCCCTGGAGATGAACAGTGGAGCAGATCTGCACCCGCAGTCTGTGGAGGACCCCACACTGGAGCAGGTGGGTACCTGAGGGAGGCTGTGACCCCACAGTCACATCGAGGCTTGTTCCCATGTGAAATAAGCAGGTATCCCAGAGGAAGCACCAATGAGTTAAACATCTCTGGGGGACGGCACCATCTCACACGCCCTGACACTCAGGGCCAGCAGCATCCTGCCACCCAACCAAAGGGGCCCAGCTCAGAGGTGGCTGAAGCTGAGTCAGTAACTGTCGCTGTGCTGGGCAATAAAGGAAACATTTCCATGTTTTCCTTTCAGACTGTTGAGATTGTGCTGTGGGGCTACCTAAGCAATGCTTGCTCATGGCAGGCAAGATCCACATCTTGGGTGGCGTTGAGCCCCTTCTAGGTCTTACTTTAGGTCCCATCTTCATCAAGCAGAGGAAATGAACTGCACACCCAGCAGCAGCTTAAAGCCGAGGAGAAGGACCAGGCCGGCAGAAATTGGCTGTGTCCATCTTGATTTGTGACCCACCTGGAGGTCCCAGTATGATCTCAGGAGGCATAATGGGGTTCAGCAGTAGAGAAGAGACAGGCTTTTCACCCTGCAGACTCCACTGCCAGCACCATGCTGGGGACACTGCTGCTTTCTACCCGCTGAGATAATGTTAAAAGAACAGATGGTCTCCATGACAAACCCTCAGGTAAAGCCAACCTCTGCCATCGTGCCGAGGAGGAGGAGGAGGATGGCAGCTGAAGTCTGTGTACCAGCCTTTACTGCCCAGGTTGGGCCAGGCAGGGGAGGAAGAGGGCTTCCTATGGCTCTTCATCCCTCGGTTCAGCACATACCTTCAGACATAGGTTTGGATCTACGAAGACTAAGATTGGGTTTTAATCGTGTCTTTAAGAGGATGTAACAAAAAGGTGTGAGCATTTTGGTTTGAAGTATGAATATCTAGTGGAGCAAATACCAACCAGAACTGAAACAGCGCTAATTAACCACTGGGTAAGAGACACCTTGGTTCATCA
Organism: Actenoides lindsayi; assembly: GCA_025331215.1. Lineage (NCBI taxonomy): Eukaryota > Metazoa > Chordata > Aves > Coraciiformes > Alcedinidae > Actenoides > Actenoides lindsayi. The sequence goes on along the minus strand of WTSP01136411.1, from coordinate 352 downwards.
TCACAGTACTTTTTAAAGTAGGGGGTTATCTGCATGCAAATAAGAAGGATATTTTTTAAAAAGCTGGTAATCCTGGAACAACTGGATTTAGCTCTAGTAATACATTGACTAAGTAAAAAAAATCTATTTATTTATAGACACCCAAATTGAAAATATTATGTCTGTTTTCATGTGGCAGGCTTAGAGAAAAAAAACCCAACAGCCAAAAAAACCCCAACAAAAACAGTCACAGAAAAATCATTTGTGATGGAAAGTTGCTGTCCTCTCTCTGGGAATGTTCAGTCTATGAGAAGGGAAGGAAAGGGAAAGGCAGGGCTATATATAGAGAGAGATATGTATATATATATATAGT
>WTSP01136410.1:0-12586 GCA_025331215.1 Actenoides lindsayi | reverse complement strand
GGAGGGGTTTCCAAGCCGTGGAGCTGTGGTGCTGAGGGACAGGGGGCAGTGGTGCCCTGGCAGTGCTGGGGGAGCGGTTGGACTTGTTGATCTTGAGGGTCATTTCAACCAGAACGATTCTATGATTCTATGAAATTTCTGTTCTACCTCTATTGCCACGTTTCGCTTCTCTGCAGCTAATCAGGTTTAGCAATGACGTTGTCTAGCACCATCCACCAAACACAGCCCCCCTGTCCTCCCCTACAGACCACCTCCCCAAGCAAGATGGGTCACTTGTGGGACACTGCTCCGGGCCACGCCACGCTGATAAACCTCCAGCCAAAGCCATTCAGCAACCAAGGTCACTTCCCAGGGACAAATAACCCACCCTCACCTGGTAGCTGCCGAGGGAGGCTTCTGATCAAGCACAGGCTCTGCAGCACGGGGCACCCAGGGCCTGGTCCCACCCTGTGAAGCATCCCCCAGGCAGATGGACAGTGCTCGGGGAGGAGGCTTTGCAGGCTCAGCCTCCCCGAAAGCTGCCAGTGTCCCCCTGGACAAACCCCCATCTTCTGCTCCAGGCAGTGACTGGAGGAGGTGACTTCTCCTTGTTCTACCTCCCCCACGGGCCAGGTCCTCACCTGGGATACGTTAAGAGAGCTGCTAAGGTCAGGAATAACCATTCCCAACAGGGGAATGTTCTCCGGGGGTCATTGTGCCATGACTGAGAGGCTCCTCTGGAGGTGGGGGGGTTGTGGGCGAGCTGCAGAGCGGGCTGGGCACCCAGAGAGCCAAAGGGCACTGGAGGTTCCCGGGTTGGCTGGGTGGTTAGAAGAGGCTAATGATTAACCCGCTGGGGACAGTCACTCTTTTGTCAGGCCCTTTATCGGGTTCTCTTGGGAACTGGCGAGGATGGGGGTGACAGTGGGGATGAGGGGGGGCAGCGTCCCACGTGGCTTCTCCCTCCTCACCGAGCGACAGCCGTGCCCAGCGCGGCGGGGGGGACGGGGCCGAGGGGCCAGCCTGGGTGTGCGATTGAGTCCCAGCCTAGAACTCCTCCCCAGCCACCTCCAGCTCCCCAGAGCTGCCTTTGCTCTGGGAAACCCTCGACGCGTCTGTGGGCACCACTTACCGTAGAGGTCCTTGGCGCTCAGCTTGGCGGCCCCGTCCGCTCTGCCCACGCTGCCGCTGCGGAGGGAGAAGGTGCAAATCAGCCACCAGCTCCCGAAACTCTGTGATGTCTGCTGTCACACCGCGCTTCCTGAGTAACCGGCACAGCAGCTCTGCAGCTGGCTGGAGATGGACCAGCCCTGCCCTCCTCCTCCTCATCACCCTGCCCTCCTCCTCCTCCTCATCATCATCATCACCCTGCCCTCCTCCTCCTCCTCCTCATCGCATCCATCAGATGTGGTGCAACCCCCAGTTGCCAGGCAAAGCCTTTGCTGGTCTGACAGTGCCAGCAGCTCCCTCTGCACCCCCAGCTGATGCCCACGCCAGGCAGATGTCACCACACCAGGCAGATGTCACCACACCAGGCAGATGTCACCACAGCCAGCAGCTGGAAATGGGCGATGGAGGAGCCCCTCTAGGCCTGGCCTCACTAGAGTTACCTTGTCACACAAGGTCCCCTGGCAGGACATTGCTTCTGGAGGGGCTGGCCAGCAGTGCCCAGTGAGCAGGAAGCGGGCTGGTGACTGGGAGCAGGGCAGGTGTATGGAGACCCCTCCATGTGATACCTGAGCCCACCTGAACCTGAGGCAGCGTAAGTGCCAAGATTAAGATCCCTCGTTAATGGAACCTTTTGAGATTATAGAATTATAGATAGGTTTGGGTGGGAAGGGACCTTTCAAGGCCACCTGGTCCAACCCCGTTGCAGGGAGCAGGGACACCTGCAACTAGAGCAGGGTGCTCAGAGCCCTGGGAGGCAGGTGCTCGGATGGAGAAGGTGTCCCGTGTACAAGCGGGGAAGGACGTCCTTGGGTGTGAACAGTGGAGCATTGGGGGCCAGGTCCCTAAGGGTGGGTTACACCCCCTGTAGGGCCACCCCCCGCCATGCCCAGGCTGTGTCTGGAGGGTGCAGCCAGGAGATAGCTGTGTTTTCTCCTGCTCAGGCCTGGCAGGGGAGGATGGAAGCAGAGCTCAGGGTTTCAGGTGCCATGTCGGGCTGTCCTGGGCCGTGCAGTAAGGCAGTGGGTGGCCAGTGGCTACTTTCTGCTCTGTCACCATGTCCCTTGAGAGCAGGCAGTGGCTCATACACCATGCTCTCCAGAGACCAGGAGTGTGCAGAAAGAAGGGAGAGAGATGATGGATCCGGCTCCATCAGGAAGCAGCCATGGGCTGCTGTGGCGGAGAGGCTCCTGATGTCCCTCTCCTCTCGTCACAAGCCACAGCACAAAGGGTATGTGATGTGTGAGGCATCGGTGCTGGCCACGGGCACAGCTTGTGAGGTGCCCAGGAAGGGTGAGACCAACACCAGGGACTCGGGGGGCAAGTGGGCATGCTAGAGGAGTCCCCTGGAAGGAGCGGTGCCAGCCGCGGGGTGAGGGAACCCCACCAGAGAGCCTTACTTTGATGAGCCAGGGTTGCTGCTGAGGGATCCCTTCAGACTCATGTCGCTTCCCGGGACAGGCAACTGCAGCAGAAGCAGAGGAGAGAGGGTCAGTGGTTAGAAAACACGCTCGGTTGGGATCTCCTTCCTGCACTGACTCGGGGGCTCCAAGCAGCAGTGTGGGCAGGGCGAGCACCGCGGGCTTTTCTCGTGCCACCTCCCCCAGCTCTGGACCGGGCTGAGATGACACATCCCAGGACACCTTTCCGAGCCCTATTTCCACCTTCCCATCTCCCATCCCTCCAGACACACACCCCGGTGGTGTGGGAGCGAGATCCAGGCCCTGCTCGGAGAGGAAAGGAGAGGAGAAACCAAAGGGAAACCTGTAATAACACCCGAGGGGACGCTTCGCATTGTCCGGGACCTTCACCCCTGCTCCGGTGCGGGAGCTGGAGGAAAGCCAAGACAAAGTCTTAAAGATTTTTATTTATTTTTATTCAGTTCTGCACAGCTCAGGGGGCACCTGCCCGTGGGCTGGGCACTCGGAGCCTCTTCCCTGCTCTGTTTGGATCAGACCCTGCTCTCCTTGTTGTGAAGTTATCCCGGTTCAGAGGGATGGCTTCAAAATACCCGTTGTCGGCCTGAAGGAAGGAACTCCTCGGTGTCTTCAGGGGGATCTCCCGCCAGGGGCCCTTTGAACGCGGCCGTGCCGACCACCCCTGCCAGGCAGCCGGGGTGTTTCTGAAGGGAGCTCGGGCTGACAAGCGGGAGGAATCCCCAGGGAACACTTGGGAGTCCTCCCAGCACCTGGGATTTCCCCTCTGGAGCCGACTCTCTGCCGCGGGGCTTGTTCTGTCACCCGCAGAGCTGCCCCGGCTTCCCTGCGCTTTTATTCCTCGTGCTGGGAACGCTCGTTTGGGGCGTTTTGCTCCATGTGTCTCACCCCGAGCTGAGGGCAGCTGTGGAGGTTTCTCACTCATCTTAACCAAACCGACGTGCCCACCGGGGTGATGGGGGGGTGTTCAGGGGAGATCCAGCTCTCCCGGCACCGCTGCCCCGCCGTGCACGCGCCTGGACGCACGGACCCGGCGTGTTTTGGGCTCGGCCCCGTGGCTTTCAGCCCCTTTTGTGTCACTGAGCTCCCGAGTCGCCGCTAGAAGTGGCTTTGAGGCGCGTTTTGTAGCCGGTGGGTGAAATTGTCCCTTCTTCTTCTCTCCCGCGGGCGATACCAAAGTCCGCGTCCGCGCACGCGGATACAAATTCCTCTATACGCTGGAATAGAAACTTGGTGTTCTGCCAACCCCTCCGAGTGTAATGAAACCCGTCCCTGTGCCCGGGCTTTGGGTACCTGTGAATTTTCCCTCTGTTAATTGCTCTCCGCCGGTTTCCTTTTACCGTCCTCGCGCCGTCCCTATCGCCCGGATCTCGGGGCGCATTAGCATGAGATACCGGGGGAAGGCAGCGCGCTCGCCAACCCGGCTCTGCTCTGTTTACTTCCCGCTGCCCGGCCGCTTTAGTCCCGCGGCTGACGATCGGTGCCGGGAAGGGTTCTGCCTGTTCGCTGTGATAGTTCTGCCTCCCTTTCGCTTACGGGGCCGTGTCCTTGCTGGACCGAATTCCAGGTTACTCCTGCGGAGTTCAGGGCTCGCTCCTGTGAAACAACAGGAGGAACCAGGGATGCAGCTGAGGTCACTCCAGTTTTTCTGTTTCTCCATCCAAAAGATACGGACTCTGGGGATCTGCTCCTGCTTTTGGGGGCACCCATCCGGTCCATGGCAATGGCAGAGGCTGCCGTGCAGCTTGGAGGGTGAAGTGGGACCAGCCGTGAGATGAGCCAAGTCTTTATCTGGTGGTATTTAGTAAGGAAGTCCTGCTGGGATAAGCTGGGCTCCTTAGAGGAGGGCAGGACGAGGTACCACGTACCTGGGCGGGTGGGAAGGCCGCTGGAGCCTGCAGGTGTCAGCAGGACTTGCCAACACGCTGCTCAAAGCCTATGGTGGGAGCACCCCCCACCCGTGACGCAGCAGAAAGGGTTTTGCCTCTTGCAGTCCCTTTTACACCCTGATGCTCCTGACGGGAGCACGTTGCGGAGCGGGCAGAGCCTTTGTAACGATGCTGCGAGCTCGAGAGACGGCTGAAGGCGGAGAAAGGGCCGAGGCCGCTTCAGCTCCGCGTGCGGACGGAGCCAAAGACGAGACGCGAGAGCCGGGGTGGGGGGATGGCCGAGCGGCCGCCGTTCCCCAGGTTCCCCCCTCCCCACAGGGCCGTGGCCAAGAGCTCCGAGAGCCCGCGGCCCCGCCACGCGCCGTGGCTCCTCTCCGCAGTGGCTCACGCTGACCTGACCTGCCCCTTAGCTCCGCGCAGGGCACAGCCGCTTTCTCCTCCTTCCCCGGCCGGCCGAGCGTAGAAGGCAGGTGTGGCCGTGCAAGCCTCTGACCTTAGCAAATCCAGCTCGGAGACCACCACCCGCTCTTCCGATGGTGCAGGGCAGCGTTTCTTCGTGGGTCACCACGCAAAGCCAGCCAAGCCCTGCTCTGAGCACGGAGCTGGAGGGGACAGGGGTCCCAGCGGCCGCCCTTCTGCTGGGGGGGCTGCAGGGGAGGCTCGGGTGCCTGGGGACAGCCTGGCACCGTCACCCAGCCCAGGCCAGAAGGTCTCATGTGCTGGAACAGAGCTCTGGGGAGCCCACCTGAAAGAGCAGTGCTGAAGGACACGGAAAGGAAATCTCACTCCCTGACTTTCTCACAGTCTTGGCCTTGGAGGTCAGCAGTCCTCCCAGAGACACAGAGAGTCGTGACAGGAGCCCAGCACTGTTGTCTGTGCCACGTTTCTGTACTCTCAGAGCAAATGGAAGCGGGCCACACGTTGTCTTGACCTTCTCTGAGTCTCTTTGAAGAGGGAGCTGCGACGTTGCAAGGGTGGAGGAGCTCTGTGGGTGGAGAAAGAATAACAGCTCTCCGCTCGGCAGGCCGGTCGCTGCTGTTGTCACACATCAGTAGTATTCTTAATTATTTTCATTCTTCCTCGTCTGCTGTGGTCACAAATCTTTGTTCTTAGAGCAAATGGAAAGGGGACCGTGAAACATTCTGGACTTTGGGTGAAGAGTAGACAGCTTGAAAATGTGAAATACCGGTGTTGTCTTTAGGGCTGTTGTTACTACAGAACCACAGGCTGTTAGGGGTTGGAAGGGACCTCTGAAGATCATCGAGTCCAACCCTCCTGCCAGAGCAGGACAGAACTAGAGCAGGTCACTCAGAAACACATCCGGACAGGTCTGGGAAGTCTCCAGGGGAGGAGACTCCACAGCCTCTCTGGGGAGGCTGTTCCAGTGCTCTACAACTCTGACATTATTATTGTTCTCATCACTGTTAATAACAACAGCAGCATCTCGTGTCTGAGTGTTTGGCACCATAGGTCTAAGAGTATCTTTAAGACCAACGAGGTAGAGTGAGCTTGAGAAGGTTTGTTGGTATGAGACACGCGACTGTAGCGGCGGGGAAGTGCTGGTCAACGCGCAACAGGTTTTGCTGGAGCAACAGTAGAAAAACATGGAAAAAAACCTAACCCCAAATCTTACAACCTGCTAAGCTACTTAAGTGTAAGAGTCATTTTTTCCTCTCGTGCTCTAACCCATTTCCAACAGACCTTGTCTTTGTTCCCATCGATCATCCCACTGAAACCTGCCCAGCGTGGCAGGACTTCCGAAATGCCCCCAGCTACCACTGACACCTGGGGCCGTGGGACTGGGGGTTTAGGTGCTGTGTCACGAAACGGGGTCGGATGAGGTTTGCTGTCTGTGGCCTGCAGCGTTTCTTGACCGGATTTGACCACTTGGAATGATGCCAACATGCCAAGCGGTCCCTCGTGCCCCGTCAAGCCAAGGTGGTGGTGGGGGAACGGCTGCGTTCTGCGGCACGCTCGAGGACACGGCGAGGGAAGTCTCCGTGCCAAGCAGGTTACGGGGGGTCGGGCACGTGATGGAAAGGCTGCCCCGGGGGTCTTTCCTGGGGTGTGTGTGGGGGGAATCGGGTAGGACAAGGGTGCTGCTGTCTCTGCAGGTGCCAGCTGGACGGGCCGGGCAGAAACGGTGGGTTAGCAAAAGCCTCGGCGAGTAACCTAAAGCGTCGGTCAGAAACTTTAGCTGGCGACCACATGATGTTATCTGTGAAACTGCCCAGCACAACAAAGCGCCGCCTGTTTGGTTGCCGGGTGTTTTCCTAAGGGAACGGGACACTGGCAAAAGCGGTTTGGTGGACTGGCTGGCAAAGCTAAGTCTGCTCCTACTGACGCCAGAGCGAGGGGAGCACGGGCACCGTGGTGCCACCCCTGCGCTGCCCGTGCTCCAGACAGCCCCTGAGAGGATCCCCCCGGCTCCCAGATCTGTCCTGCTCGCTGCACTCGCGTCGAAGGCCCTGGCAGGCAGGCGAGGCTGCAGTCCCACGGCAGTCTGCTCACAAAACAGCCTTCGGGTGCTGGTGAGGAACTGGGAGCTGTGGGCTGAGCGCTCCTCGTGTGGCACCGAGAGATCTAAATTCACACAAGCTGGTTTGGGTCTCCAGAAGTCCCCGTGAGGTGGACCCTGGAGGCCTATGGCACACCTGAGAACTTAACCCGGGTCCCTGGTGTCCTGGTCCAGCCTCCTAATGATGAAACCACCCTTCTCCTCCTGATAGGGATCTGATTTAAGGGGTAGCCTTGGTAGTGTTAGGTTGATGGCTGGACTAGATGATCGTACAGGTCTTTTCCAATCTAGACATTTCTATGGCTCTCTACTTGCTTTTTTGAACCTGCCAGTACAGACACCTGCCAGGGCTCACCAAAAGAAAGGCAGACCTGCTCCACCAAGAACATGCACTTGTAAAGCAGATCGTCCTTGGGTTAGTCAGAAAGTTATCGGGGGAACCCAAAGGCAGGGCAGAGTGGCTGACAGCCAAACAAACAAACATGTCGTTGTTGTTGCTCCTTTGTAAAAGCGAGAGAGGATCTTGACCCACCTGAAACTTCCAAACCCTGCCCTTGCAAATCAGGCCTTGCAGTTTGGGGCGGCTCAGTGGGACCAGGTCACCAGACTTCACAACTCCTATTTTAACCTGTTGCCAGTGATTCCCACTTTGAAAAGGGGAACACATCCAACCAGTATTTCTCAGGGAGCCTGGTGACCCTCGGAGCCCTCCTGCTTACCTCTGTTCTTTGAGAGGTCTTTCCAGTGCCCCAGGGTTTGGTAGGTGCTGAGTCCTGTTGTCCTTCCCTCCCTCCCTCCCTCCCTGGCACCTTTTACAGTTCCCTTTGCAGCCCCAGAGCCCCTGGAGCTGGTGGGTCTCTTTGGGAGGCCACTAGCCCGGATGGGAGAGGCGAGCAGGACTGCGGTGTCCTCGCGGGGGGTGCGTGGCACGTACCACGTTACACTCGATAGTCACAGGCGGCGGGTACAACCGGCTACAGGTGTCTGGAAGAAACACTCCCTGCCCTGTACATGGGATTTTTCACATTGCGGAGATTCTCCAGAAGACAAGCACCTGGATAAATATAACCCAGCCCAGCAGGTCAGCGTGGGGCTGAGCAGAGAGGGATGGAGCCGAGCTCGTTTAGATCCAGGCACCTCAGCTCTACGGTCACCCCCCCGCCGGCTGCCACGGTGTCTTTGCGTCCCCCTCCTCGTGCGCCGGTCCCTTCCAGGCTGTGCTTCCAGAGCATCCGGGTGAGATTTACACCCCTTGCTGAGGATCACACCCAAATAAGCCCTGTTCTCAGAAACAGCAATTTGTGCTTGGAAAGTATTTCCTGGGAAAAGGTTTAGGCAGACTTCCCAGCGCTGCCTGGGGAACACCCACGCGCTTGTCCCGCAGCCGGGCCTGGCCCGAGCGGTTCCCGGAGACCACCCGGCCCCACCAGACTGCACCAGAGGTTCGGGGCACACGCGTCCGCTGCCTTCGCTCTCCATCTGCCCCCGGGTCAGCCCCGGGGGCTCGGGAGCTGATGCTCAGAAACACAAATTGATACCGCGGAGCAAAAGTGCCAGTGTTTATAAATCGCTGATGGGACATTGACAAACTACCTGGAGAGAGCATAGGAAATGACCTGCTGCGTGCCCCCAAACACACACGCACGCACAAGTGTGGGTGGCTCTTTCTGGAGGTGATGCTCAAACAGAGCTTGGTTCAGGTCCAGGTGGAGCCCAGGCAGCGCTGGAGGCTCCCGGTGCCCACCGAGGTCGGGGCGGGAGCGGAAGTCTCTGCGGGTTAGTTGAACCAAACTAGGAGCTTTTATATCCCTGCCAGAAGGTAAAACCTTCCTTCAAGAAACGCAACCAGAAACAAGCCTGGACAGCGCCTCGCTCTATAAATACCCAGGGAACATGCACAGAAAGCCACAATCTCCAAGATCTTGGGAAAAAAACCCAAACGGAAGCCGACTCCACCGCCCCTCGGAGAGCTGCATCTGCAGAGTCCCGCTGCTGAGTCACGGCTCCCGAGTTTATGCTTTTCCTCTCTGTTGGAGGAACCCCACAGAGGGAAAAACAGGGAGCAGGTCGGGGCTCGTCGTGTGTCTGCGGAGCCCGGCTCTCGGCAGCGGGCCCGAGCTGAGCGGTACCTGCGCTGGGGCTGCAGTTTGGCGAGCTCGGGCACCAGGCCCAGAAGCAGCCTGGCAAGTCTCGGTAGGTGCCTCGGAGAGGTGGATGGGGACGGCTGCGGGTCCCCGTGGCGAACGTTTGTTAGATGCCTTAAACTAAAAGCCCCCGGTTCCAAACCACCTGAGTGGCAGGAGGTGTGAGTCCCTCGCGCTCCCCGGGGACAAAACCCAACGTGACGCGTTCCCCAGACTTCCCGGGAAGAGAAGGGTGTCCCGGGGGGTTCTGTCGCTTTGCCCTGCCCGGTTTGAACTGGTACCCGTGCGGTCTGTGAGCAGAGCCTGTCCCCTCGCCCTGCACCTGCACCAGCCGGCTCCTGGCAGCGGGGAGCCGTGGGGAGAAGGAAGGGGCCCGTGGGAGGCTGGTGCGGGCCTGGCTGGGCAGGTGTAGCGGGAAGGCTGGAGGGCTCCGGCCTCGTGCACCGGTGCCGGCAGGACCCCTGCCCAGGCGGTTTGCTGAAGCCGTGCTCTGGTAGGTGTGCTGAAGGTTTCTCTGCCCTGCGTCCTTATTCAATCCCACCCCCCCAAAAAAAAGCCGATCCCTTCGTCCCAGCCTGGTGCTGGACCCCAGGAGCTGGATCTCCAGCAGCAAGGAGGTGACAGCTCTGATCTTCAGCAGGGGGATGGGTTGGACGCCGTGACTCTGCTAATGAAAGGGATCCTTTTTATTTTCGCTGCGTAGAAATCAGGGCTCGGACAGCAGGCCAGTAAAAATAAGGCGTGACTCTGCCTGTGTGTGTCATGTTCCGGAGCGGGACGGCTCTCGGCCCGAGGCACTGCCCTGTTCTGCTCCAGCCCAGCCCGAAGGATTGCACCCACTCGGCTCCATGCTCGGGCAGAACCCCAAAGTCCTGTGTGACTGGCAGGGTGCTGACCCCCAGAGCTCGGGTTCCTCCCTGGGTAGCCAGAACCTCTCTCCTTTCTCTTATGGCTTTTCCAGTCTCAAAGGCATTTGTGAAAGAGCCAAGAGAGAGATTCTGGCTGGGGCTGGAGGAGCTCAGAGGGTTCCTGCTGCTTTTGTTAAGGCTCTGCCCGAGGACATTGCAAAGTGTTCTTTAAGGTTGGACTTGAGGAAACAAAAGCTGGTTTCCTCAGGGCTGTCACATCCATGCTGGGAAGGGGGTTTCTGCAAAGCACCGGCAGCAAACTTGCTTCTTCCAGAAGCTTTGAAGCTTCTGGTCCAGCCATCGGCTGCCACGTCTACGCTGACAACACGCTCCTAATATCTGGGTGGCCCTCGGTAGTCCCCGATGGGTATCAGTTGTTTATTGCCAGCTTTTGCTGTCCTGACTGCTTTCAGTTAATCACTCAAGTACATTAATTGCTCATTAAATGATTGCTTTAATGGGCAAGTGCTCCGTGACCCCGCCTCGCACGCTGCTGTGCAATCCTCACCAGCAAGCCTCAGCTCTCCCACTCAGTCCTGCTTCCACAGCAGACCTGTGCAGCCTAACAGATAAATTTAGAGGGATGATTCATTTTCCACGTTACTTCCTAGCAAAGCCCATTAGCCCCAGGAGGATCGTGATACTCAGACCCGAACATCACCTTCCTGGCTAGTGCCAGCCCTGCTGGGGCTGAAACGCTCCAGGGAGAGGTGATGGGGTGGTGTGGCCGGTCCCTCCCCTCCCCTCAGGGTGAGCAGAGGGAGTTCTGTTTGTCAGTGGACTCCTCCGTGCCGACTGTTTCATGAGCAAGACAGAGGCGTTGAGATCGAGGGGAGGTTTCCGCCACCTCCTCCTAAAGGAAGGGCATTTTTGGTCACTCCCTGAAACGCTGATTCACAGGCCTGGCACCAATTCAGGCATGTAGCAGGACAGTCTGTGCCAAGAGCTTTTTCTCCATCAGAGAGAAACTTGTTACAAGGCTGAGAGCCACTTTGGGGGCCACGTTTGGCTTTGGCTTGTCCCCAGCACGGTCATCTTGAAGCCTCTGGGGTTGCAGCGAGGGGTGGGACCTGCCTGGTAAAGCTCAGCCTGCTCCCTTCCCAAACATCTCCCTGCAGCACGGGGGGCTGGGGAACCCAATGCATTGATCCGTTTCATTTCCTGCTCTAAAACTCGCCGGGGGGTTTCACTTGGGAGGGTGGGGTGGAAGGTTTGAGGGAGGAGATTCATCTCTTGAAACCACACGTGATTTTTAAGGCTCCTCCAGCCTTCTCGGGCTCATCACGGTAACGTTCGTTGCCATCTCTTCCCCACCCGGCTTCGTGCTTCCCGCTCGCATCCTGTCTGTGTATTTTTGGCCACTTGCTCACGGTTGGTCTGAGCTCCAGCTTGGCCCAGGGGAGCCGGGCCCCGAGCGTCACGGCAGGAAAGGGAGCGGGCGGCAGCTTCCCCGGCTGGGCGAGGCGGTGGCAGCCGCGCTCCCGGGGCCGTGCCGGGGCTCGGGGTGCCGCGGGGGACGGGGGCTGTTTCTCAGCGGGCCTCTCCAGCCCTCGGGGAGGCAGAAACGGGCGTGGATCAAAACGCGCTGCTGCTGTCGGTCACTCTGTCCTTTGGCCCGGTCCCTCCGGGTCGATTCCCGCTCGCTGGGCGCTGGGCGAAGCCACCCAGCCCTGGGGAGGAGACGGGGCCGGGGGGTTTGCAGCACCAGCACGGGCACCAGAACGGACCCGCCGGAGATCGTTCCAAACCCAAACAAAGCCATGTTCCCTGTGCCCTTTGTTTCGTTAAGAATAGAAGGATGTGTGAGCTCGGGTTTATCACAAGAACCCAAACGGCAGTTTCTAATCTTAGGGGGCAGAAATGTTTTAACAGTCTCGACGGAAAAAAAACCCACCCCTCACGTCCCACGAGGGCAAGGGGGAGAAGGCAGAGTCGGTCCCTGGGGTTGGTCCCTGGGGCTGGGAGGCTGGGAGGGCAGCCTGGTAGCTGGGCTGGGAGAGCCCAGACGCGATGCCAAGGCTGGGGAGGGACACAAGAGTTTCCTGCAACATCTGAAGGAGGAACGGTTTCACCAACCGCTCCCGCGTGCCCGCAGGGGCTTGGCACAGGGATTCCCAGTCCCGAACAGCTGAAGGTCTGCGGAGGGACATGAAAGGGATGCTTTGTGCTGTGGGAACCTCAGCACTGTGGGGCAGGTTGCCTGGCGAGGTCGTGCCGTCTCCATTCTTGGAGACTTGGGTAAAGTCCTGTGCAACCTGTTCTGATCTCAGAGCTGACCCTGCTTTGAGTTGGAGACCTCCAGAGCTCCCTTCTGGCCTGAGCAGCCCTGTGATCCTCAAACAGGAGAGGGGAAAGGAGCAGGAAGGTCTTTTTGTGTCAGGTGGGCAAGTTGTGTTTGCAAGGGTTGGGACTCTTGGAGGATGGGACGCAGTTGTGCCAGCACAGCCCACACAAGCGTGGTGAGGAGTGACTGAGGGAGCTGGGCTGGTGGAGCCTGGAGCAAAGGAGGCTCAGGGGAGACCTTCTGGCTCTCCACAGCTCCCTG
>WTSP01136409.1:0-12642 GCA_025331215.1 Actenoides lindsayi | reverse complement strand
GCCCCCCCCCCCCGCAGAATGAACCCCCCCGCGTTTCTCCTTTTGCTTCCCCCCCGACGCCCTTTCTTATCCCCCCCCATCCCTTTTCTCCCCCCCCCCCCCCCCCCCCATCATCTAACACAACCGCTCCTGTGCGGTCCCTTGCACCGGTTTCTAAGGCAACGTCCCTTTCCAGGATGACGAGCTCGCTCCTTGCCAGCGTCGCCGACTAACGCCATCTCTTCGTTAGGTGTTATGAACCACGAACGGGCAGCCATCAGCCCGAGCAGAGCCCCCACGGACACGCTCTGCCCGGCACCAGCCGGGGCCGTCCAACGGCAGTCGACAAGGCCGGCTCGTCCGCGCGCCCCGTGCCGCTCGGCCGAACCCTCCCCGCGGAACTCACGCGCTTCAGCTCTCCTCGCCCTCGGGAAGAAGCCGGGCTAACGGATAAAGAGGTGACCCGGAACATTCAGCACCCTGGCCACTGGTGCTCTGCACCACAGCCTCGAGCTGAACAGCACTTCGATGCGGTGCTGTAGGACGGGACATTCACGGGTCAAATCCCACTTCCTCCCGAATCTACATTAACAATCCCAGAACTGGGGCTGTTTAGTCTGGAGAGGAGAAGCCTGAGAAGGGATCTGATGCATGTCTGTAAATACCTGCAGGGTGGGTGTCAAATGGAAGGGGCCAATCTCCAGTCGCTCTTCTGTAGTGCCCAGCAATAGGACAAGGAACAATGGGTATAAACTTCAGCGTGGAAGGTTCCACCTCAACATGAGGAGGAACTTCTCCCCTCTGAGGGTGACAGAGCCCAGCTCAGGCTGCCCAGAGAGGCTGTGGAGTCTCCTTCTCTGGAGACTTTCCCACCCCCCCTGGCTCTGTTCCTGTGTGGGCTGCCCTGGGTGACCCTGCTCTGGCAGGGGGGTTGGACTCGATCATCTCCAGAGGTCCCTTCCAACCCCTGCCAGTCTGTGACTCTCTCTGACCATACAAGATGTACAGCCCTGCAGTGGAACCACGTAGAGAAGGAAAGAAGGGTTGACGTGGAGCCAGAGCACACCTGGAAAGGAGCCTGTTGAAGTCACTTGGAGTAACCAAGAACTCTTTTTTGAGACCTTTCACAAGTGATCTGTTGTGAACAACACAAAACAATCTCTCACTGTAATGAGGAATGTTAAGACTTGACAAGGAGCAGGTCTGGTGCTTCCACTCTTCAAAGCTAAACCAAGCCCTGTAAGGGAGCAGCTCTTGCAGAGTTGAAGGAAATTCCTTGGCAAAACATCCAAGAGGAACTGGAATGTTCGTTTCCACTGGGGATCGGGTTATCACTATGGCTGCTGTTACACAGATCTAGCAGTGCCTGGGCTTTTTCTAGTGCTTCTGTGGATTTTGCAGGGCATGCAAGTCTGTCTTACAACCACGTGCAGGAAAAGGGACAGCAGTGCCCTGTATGCCTTTCAGAGACCAGCAGCAGCTCCAAGAGTGAGTCTTGGGAGGAAATTCAGCAGTGCCTACACAGAACATATTCAAAATCCCATCAGACTGTGTCCCTGCCTTACAGATACTGACAGCAATATGACAGCCACGTAGACACTGCTGTTGTTTAATCATCTTTTCATCCTGTAGATGTTGGCAAATAAAACCTAGCCTGGATGCTGAAATCTGCTAAAGTCTTTGTCAGAAAGTTGGCTCTGGGAAAAAGTTTCCCAGAGGATGCAGTGGGTGTCAGGTCTAAAGGTCAGTGGCAGACAAAGTAAAGTGAAGGCTCTTTTGGATTTAATTTTTTTAAAGCAAACTCTCCTTCCCCAAGGAAGCATGGACTCTTTCTTTGCTACCTCCTAAATTCCCAGTGCCAACAAACATCTACAAGTTCATTTGTACTTCTGTCTTTCCTTGAAAACTTGTAGGGTTTTTTTCCTGAAGGGGAGAGGGGGTGGGGGAAAAAAAGGCAAACTAGTGCAGTTAATGTATTCATGAACTCCTAGCACACAAGTTCCTGGTGTAAATGAAAAAAGCCAGGTGGAGTTTTAAGCAACTGTCATGTGAAACAAACCTTCCTGATAGTGATAAAAGGGCCAGACTGGAACTACGTGGTCAGTCCCAGTGCCTCTCTCAGCACAGGGTAAGATTTGGCCTGGAACAGCCCTAGAGTCAGTGGGGAGAACTGCCTGGTTCTGGGAAGCAGTGGGTTGTAAACATGCAGGTATTTCTGTTTTGAGGCAGACTCCAGTGTGTATCTGCTGGGGATCAGTGCTGCTGCTCCACCTCAGAGAGGAGAATGAGCGTGAGCAGTGGCCCGCTTGGTCTGGAGGCTATTCCTTGTCTTAAATACATGGGTAAATATAGATATATTTAATGTGGATAATTTATCTACGTATATATTTTATATAGAGAAGTGTAGATAAAGAAAGGAAATAAATATATAGGGTTTTTTTAAGTGCTACGTGGCAAACCCTTCCCTCCGTGGCTGGCAGTGACTGGGAAACCCCGGGAAACAGCCTTGTGATGAAGTTTATTCACTGCACGTGTCAATCACCTGAAAGAATTGTGCAGGAAGGTGCTAGAAAACCCCAGAAAGGCTCGTGAGCTGGCAGCAAGTGTGTGTCAGGAGCAGCAGTGTGCAGAGGGCAGTCGGTGCCGATGGAGACCCAGCGGAACAGAGGGTGCTGCCCTTTGCCTGCTGAGGCTTTGGGTACGTGACAGGGGGGTCCTTTGTGATCCAGGGGTGAAAATCCTGTGGCTGAGAACATCCATAATGGTGAAAGCCTGCCTGCCATTGACAGAGGGAACTTCTGGGCTGGGTGGAAGAGTCAATCCTTCCAGAACTACCTGGACTAGAAAACCTAAGGAAAAAAAAAAAAAGCAACCCTGCTTTGGGGTGTAGACTTCACATGCAGGTTTGTTCAGAGCTGTCCTTGACATGGCAGTAATGCTAAAAGGATCTAGAATGTGGGTAGTACAGGTGCTGTGTGTGACAGCGGGCTCTGATTCTTACTTTTTTTCTGAAATGGTCTAGAAAGTAGCAAGACATAGTTGTGATCATTTCTTGCCATGCTTCCTTTTGTCTCGTTTGTTTGGAAACTTCCTGGGTAGCTGTCTGCTCTTGACGTTCATTGCCCGTCTCCCTGACCTTGTCCAGGTCATTGCTGAGTGATGGAGGTGAAGAAGGACGAGGGGATGGTTGTGGTGATGAATGATTGATCCCATAACACCTAGTTCCATGGGAAGGACTATTCGAGGGGGGGGGGAAATATGAAAAAATTCCCAAATGGGAAAACTCCTTCCCCACTGATTCTTGTTTCCAGAAGATTATGATAAACAGTTATAATAACGAGGGATACACATGGGAAAGAGTGACTGAGACCTGCTGGTCAGTCTGCTGGTAACTTGGTCCATACATCAACAATTTCAGTCTTTCCTGGGTTTGTTTCCTTGGTTTGGTTTGTTTTTTTAATATTCCTGCTTTTTGTCTGTGTTAGGGAGTTCCCGAAGTTAAGAGCAGTGAACTGGTCTAACTGGAGAATGCCCTCCTGCCCCATAAAGAGGGCTGGCACTTCATGAGAAGCAGCTCAACCCCCCGTACAGTTCAGCATTCCTGCAGCACAGATAAATTCTCTGTGCCCGGAGTCACCCTTCAGCAAGGACAACTTGTATCCTGTCTTCTCAGGCTGCCTCAGCCCGAGCAGCAGCAGGAAGATGTTTTAAAACGGCGTGAGGAGGTTGAGGGAGTTAGGCCTGTGTTTCTGCAGAAAGGAAGGTGAGGTAGGTACAGGAAACAAGGTGAAGACATTCACAAGAAGTGCCCCAGATAAGGTCGTTTCACGTCTGAGGGTGCGTGGGGTCCTGGGGGAAGGAGGAAGCTGAACCACTAAAAGGCTGTGGAATTCCCGCGCCGAATCAACGCGGCGTCGGGTGGCAAAGTGGTGGTAGAGGAGTTTGGAAGAGCGTGGACTTTTTATACAAAGAACACAGGAATCAAGGGAGCGGGCTCAAAAGGAATCTCTCTCTGGATCAGAGCAGTCTGGAGAGCCAACCTCAGAGGCTTGACGTGGGGGAATAAATCAAAACTCCAGGTGGGTCTCGGAGGAGTTTGTTCACCCACTGCGGTGTTTTCTCTGCAGCTACGGCCCGGTGCAGCCAACGCCAGGGTCCTGGTGCTCCTGCGCAGCGTCTCAGAGTGCCCCTGGACACCGAGCTCTTCTCCCCGCCTCGCCGTCGGCCGCTCGGCACGCTGCCTCCGGCACCTCCCGGTGCAGAGCTCGCCGTGGGAGCTGGCAGTTCGGGGTGAGTGGGGAGCTGCCTTGTGTGCTGGGGTGACCTACAGAAGAGTCTCAGGTTTGTACCTTCTGGGAAGTGCCGCTTCCCGAAGCTGAGGCCTGGCAAGAGGAGATGCCAAGCTGCGGAGGGTCGGCGGGGCAGCCAGAGCTCCTTAGCGGGGATGCTTCCCAAGCACAGACCCAGGGTGCAGGCTGCCTGGGGCTGCTGGCACTGACCAGTTTTGCTTTGTAACCTTCACCAGACTATCTCCTTTCCCCATATTCTTCATACCAGGCAAACGGACCAGTAGCATAGAGGGCAGAGCTATTTACACAGAATCACTCAGGTTGGAAAAGCCCCTTGGGATCATCGTGTCCAACCATCGACCCTACTCTACAAGTTCACCCATCTCCCCCAACACCACATCTAAGTGATGTTTAAACCCATCCAGGGATGGTGACCCACCCCCCTCCCTGGGCAGCCCATTCCAATATCTCACCACTCTTTCTGTGGAGAATTTTCTCCTAGTGTCCAGTCTAAACCTGCCTTGTTTCAGCGTGAGGCCGTTCCCTCTGGCAAGGTGGAAACTGGAAACAAAAGGGTGAAAGTAGAACAGGCTGCAAACTCTGTTCTGGTTGGAGCACATGGTGACCTGGCTGCCTGTTTAGCTGCTGTTGCCTAGGATTTGTAAGGCACCTCTTGGCTGTGGGACCTGGAGAGTCAGTACTTGGAACAACAGTCTTGCATCAGCTTTGATTGAAGTTGAAATCCCTGGGGCTTTTCCGTCACTTCTTCCTCTCCTTTGCCTCATCCTCACTCACAGTCTGGCTGGGGGCACAAAAGCTCCGTGGGGTTTCTGTGGCTCTTCCTGGAGACAGGCACCTCTGTGCTTGAAGCCTTTCCTCCTTCTTCATGTTCACCCTGCTGGCTGCCTGCTCCGTGTCGGGTGCGCATCCTGACTTCAAATCCATTCCTGCAACACCCTCCTGCCTTTAGTGTGAGGTGGATTGGTAACCTGATGTTGTGGAGAGTACCTGCAGCCTCTTGCAGAGGCCACGTGGGATGTTAGCACTGCTGATAAACTCTAGCTAAATCACCCAATTATATAGGGATTGTGCTTGTAAATAAACATTCTTTCTCACCGCTGCCCCTCGGCCTGCTCTTGGAGTTCTTATCTGAAACTATTGCTTGGTGAACCCAACCAGCAGAACTTTAAGAGTAATCCATATTGCTCTCCCTTCTAGAAGAAGTCAACGCATTTTTTTCCTTCAAATTAGGTCAAGAGAAGGAAGGCCATAGCTGACTAACGTGTGATAATTAGTTTGCCAGGTGTACACTTCATCCCCCCGAGACAAAGGCAGCGTGTCCAGGAGTGGTTTTCTTGACAGTGGTTATCTGAGCTGAACCCCCCATCTCCCTGGAGGGCAGGGCCAGCTGGATTTCGAGCCAGCCCTTTGCCGCGGGGTAGCTAAGCCGTCTGCCGACAGGATCCGGCTCTTTCGGGTCACTGGCACGTGGTGAATGTTCTGGTAGCAGGGAAGGCAGGTCTTCTGCAGCCTCTCGCTCCTCTGTCCTGAATATATCCAAGTTTATATCCAATATATCCAGAATTGCAAGGAGATAGCAAGGAGAGCAAAGGTGACTTCTGCAGCCTTATCAAGATGAGTGTGCCGTGTCTTTAGCCTCGATCACCAGCGGCTCCAGCTCTGCACAGAGCTTGCCACGTTCAGAGCTAGAGCTGACCGATGCCAGGCAGATCCCTCAGCAGGGACAGCTGTGATGTTTTCTTGGCTTAACATACAAATCTGCTTTGTCTGCTTTGACTTTTCCTTCTCTTGGCTTTTTTTCTGATCACTCTTAACTCAAAAAATGAGTTGCCACCTCTGTTACAATGCTTTTAATATTATGAATTGGAAAATAATTGCTATCCTCAGATGGTATGTGACCTGGTGTGATTGTTTGGCCTTGTCTTTTCCGTGGGGTTACAGCCTCTCTGGCTGCTCTGAGTTCAAAAGCTCAATCAACATTTCACCATGCTTTTTTCCTTCACTTTGCGTACGGCGACTGAACGGCTCGCCTTGATACACACGAGTTGGATCAGGAGCTGCCAGGATGCTGGCCCAGTTACAAGTCAGGTTATGCCAAATATTAACTAGAAGCAGTAAAACCTCAGGAAGGTAAAACGTACTTGAGCATTCCTGGGTGGAATGTGGTTCTGTCTGTTAATGTGGAGTCACAGACTAGTGTGCTTTCTTACACAGCACAGATTCCAGAGCCAAGTTCCCTCCTGTTGTAGTTAATACCTGACTTGTTGCCTGTGTGTCAGTCAGGAACCAAGAGCTTTCTTTTATCAGCTGGGACTGCTGTTATGTGTGGTGTTACCTGTCGGTCTCTTGTACTAATACCAGGCTTCCCACCCAAACCAAACCTCTGCTGTGGTTCTCAGGGGCTGTTAGTAATTCCTTACTTTTGGTTCTGTGGCACAGGAGTGGTTTCCTCAGTCACCTGCTTTAACTGGCAAGGTGAACACGGGGTTTTACTGCCCCTTTCCTGGTACACTATACATCTGCTGTTGCAGAGTTTTCCTTAATAGCTGAGTTTCTCACCTCACCCCTTGCGTGGCTGGCTGGCTGCTGCACTCGTGTGCCCACACCCTGTAGAATCACAGAGTTCTTCTAGCTGCCTGGTCAGTCTTTGCAGAGCCAGGCCCTGGGGCTGGTGGAGGACTGAAGCGCGGTGGTGTCCAGCGCAGCCTAAAGCAGCTGGTGCTTTGGGCCTTCGTGGACGGGTGACGAGTTCTAGTCCGTTGTCGGTGCTTGAGTTTATCCTACACGAGGGCTGGCTGGCTGTGCCACACGTTGTGATGTGTTAAAACCAGCAACTGAAACAGAGGGCGGCTGTTGTGGAAAGCTGAGGGAAGGTGCCGTTGGGCTCTCTCGGCAGGTGAAACAAGTCTGAAGTTGTGGAGCGTATTTGCTCTTCAAACCCCTTTTAGGGCACAACGTCTGGTTTACGAGCGGAGTATGGCAGGAGTCCTGTGAAGAGCCACGTGGTTTGCTTCTCTTTTATTTCTACCAACACATTATTTTTCATAGGTGAATGGGGTGAAACGAGGTGGGCATCACCAGTCAGCGCCAGAGAGAGAGTTCTCTTCAGCCACCAGCCTTGCTGCCTAAACTGAGTAGCTCTCCTTTTGTAACCTGGTGACAGCATGAGATAGCTGGAGGGTTCGCTGGACCAAAAGTCCCCAGGATGATCGTGTCAGGAGATGAACATCCTTACAAGGTGTACCTTTGTCTTGTGTTGCCTGTAGATCTCTTAGTCCTTACCCTGGCCCTTGCCAGCTTCTCCAGCGATCTAGTGTAGGCTTCCCTGCTGGGTTGCTGATCTCAGCAGACCTTGTCCAGGAGAGGTAAGCAAAGCCACTTTCCCCCGTAAATGTCTCTTCACAGAACCTCAGCTTGTTTCCATCACAGCCTTACAGAGAACTATTGTTGGCAGCTGATGTCACCAGAGAGTGACAATTGCAAATGCAGGCAAGAAGTCCTTCAGTGAAGGAGTGTTCTGCACTTGTCACCCACTGGAGTCTGCTACACCAGGCTCGATCGATACCCACTGGAAAGAGAAAGCAGCCCCACCTAACAAGTGATGTATTTACAGAACTTGTTTGGCCTCAGTCTTTTCAGGGAGATTTCCCCATTCATGCCTGACCATGTTTGAGCCAGCAGCCATGGAGGGCTTCAGCTTCTGGAGGAGCTTGCTACTGGAAGTGGTAAAGACTGAGTTATTTGTATTTAGGTTATCATTTTGGGTTTTCTTATGGATAGAGCTCTTCTGATGCTACTGCAAAGAGCATCCATTAAACATATTCTGTGTTCCTATTTCTCATCAAGCATCAGGGTTGGTTTGTGCCTTCCTGCTTCTGCCGTCTGCTCTCTAAAGCCAGTGATCAGATCAGCTACTGGATCTTCAGCAGGGTGAACTTTGTTGTTTGTTTGGGTTTTTTTTTTTTTCCAGAGTGGAGGATCTTCTCAATCTTACACTTGAAGATGCCTTTAAAAAGAAAGAGCTCACTTTCTGCAGCCAGCTTTGTCACCTTGGACCAGAGGTGCTGCTCATGTGGAGAGAAGAGGAGGTGACTGGGGACCCAAATGAAAGAGTCTTCCGGAAACGTGGAACCGTGGCGTGTAGGGGTAGCTGTGAAACATGCAGAGTTTTGTTTTCATAGTTTGTGATAAAGCACCCCCAAGAACCTATTGCAGTTTAAACAATGGACTTTAAATGTGGCTCTTTACCTGGAATGAGGCAGAAATTCCCTTCCTGAGGTAAATGGCTGAAGCTATGAAATTAGAAGTAGGCTGCGGGCAGCAGCATGGAGTTAAACGTTACAGCCACTGAGTTTGTGTCGGCAGGATTTCATGGGCAGTCTGAAGAAGGAACACAGCACTTGCATGGGAACCGAAGGAAAGGATAAAACCTTGATGTGAGACCTGGCCTGCGTCGAAGCGTTAGGTGAATGCAAGCAAGGCAGAACTCCGTGGTTAAAAAAAGCATCTGCTGAAGGCAGTGTCAGACCCTCCACGTCCATCACAAAGAGGGGGGAGGACCATGGGAGGCCTTTGGCTTTCGACTCCCGGGTTAGTTCCGTGCCCAGCAGCGCGGAATCCGGGTGGGAGGAGAAGCTGCAGCGAGGAGCTGGGTGCAGTGCCCTTCGTAAACCAGCTTAAATCGCACCCGTTCCTCTTCAGGGCACTTATTTCCTCTTGGAGCCTTTCTGCCTCGGGTAGGGTTCTGACAGGAAAAGCTCTGCAGGGTTCTGAAGTAAAGCTTTTCAGAGTCCTGCCACGTTTCTGACACTTGCTGTATTAGGAACACGGCTTCTTTTGCTGCTGCCTTTGAATTTTGCACGTGGCTTTATTTGGAAACGTTAGTAATCACGAAAGGGTCGTTAGCTGCACGATCCCCGGGGCGTTCAGAGGGGGAAGCCTGGTTTGGAGAGCTCCAGGAACGAGGGTGTAGGGGAAGTAAACTCACGGGATCTTTCAAAGAGATCATAATTTACTTTATTTATGTGTTTTACGTGTAGAAGTGAAATGTGCATTTATATATCCATGGGGAAAGATAATATACATGCAGGAAAGGAGAATAATACAGGTGCATTTGAAGGTAAAGAGGTCTTCAAATGTATATTAAAGGCAGAGAATGTTATTCTGCGCAGGAACATTGTTGGTTTAATGTAACTTGAGGATCTCGAACTGTGTTTTTTGTTACAGAACGTGTAAAATCAGGTTCCCTTCAGAACGAGCCCAGCAGTTGCTGGTTGGAACGTTGCAGAAGCACGGCCTCAGCCTGCTCTTTTCCCTTCCTCCCCCTCGGAAGGTGCCGGGCCGCGTCGAGCCGTCGGCCGGTGATGCCTGGTAGTCTGTTGCTGTAAACATCCCCGACTGGAAGCTGTACCACTCCCAGCTTTCAGTCAGATGTTTGCTGCACCCGCCTACCCTTGGACAGCGTCCGAAGGAGGAGGTGTCCCCAGCACCTCTGCTGGCTCCGGAGCTGCACCAGGGGCTCTGTGGGCACAGCGGTATCTCCTGGAAGGGAAGGAACCCGCCGCTCTCCCCAGCTCGGGCTGGGGCCCTGGCCTGCCAGGAGCTGCCTCGCGGGAAGGCGGCACCGCCCGGGGCTTCGTTTCTTCTGGGGTGACCCACAAACCAGGCTGGGTTCTGCCTCAGCAGCTGCGGGTGCTTGGGACCCTGGGGGAAAGCTACTGTCAGTGCTGCTGAATCCTTAGCAGGCATTTCAGCTGACGTGCCTTCTTTTGCTGGTGAGTGGTTTTGTTGGGGTTGTTTTATTATTATTGTTTGGGTTTTGGGGTTTTTTTTCCCTTAAAATTCCACATTTTCATTCTCCTATGAATGGTGGTGCTCTTGTTCTTTGCATGTAACCCCAGGCCAAAATAAAGGTTAAAAAGCACAATACAGGATGGGGTTTTGTGCCAAGTACACGTAGCTTGTACACCTGTCTGTGGTGTGGCCCTGCCTTGCTTTGTGCTCCTCCCCACCCTGGCACTACAAAAATTTTCTGTGTAAAATAACAGCTTTGGGAAGGAACTTCTTCAGCCTTATCTCCTCCCGGAGTCAGCTCCAAAGCAGCCTGCAACAATCCCCTCAACAGGAACAGCTCTCCACGAAAAAGCATCAGGGCTTTTGCCCTTTCTCAGAGCGGGAGCTGAGGTGCTGTGCCTTGGAACCTCTCTGGGCTCCCCTTTCCCCTCCAGAGGGGGAGCTGAGGTGCTGTGCCCTGGAACCTCTCTGGGCTCCCCTTTCTCCTTCATCTCTCTGACCTTCTATTTTTAAAGGAGTGGCCTGTGTGAATAACTTGAAAATCATTTTCTAAGACCTAAAATATACTTGCACTGTTTTCTCCCTCCATTCTGCACCCTCCCAAAATGTTGCCACGTAATTGCCTGACACTCAAAAGATACAAATGCTCAGAAAAGTGAAAGATTTGGTTCATTTTTTTTTCCATCAGCATTAAAACTAGCAGGCTTCAAACAAAACCAACCCCAACCCAACCCCGCCAGGCGCTGCTGGTTGGGTTCCATCCTTTCCTTGCTGTAACCGCTCAGCATTTCCCAGTTCTATGGAACATTTGGGCTTCGAAAGGAAGCGTTCTCTGGCACCGCGCTTCTGGGAGCGAGCGAGGTCAGCGCACTCACTGCTCACAGCTCGCTGGGGGGACGGGGTCAGCGGTGCTGCTGCTGCCTGCACAGGGGCCACGGGCCAGGGGCCATGGCACTCGCCTTTCCTGCTTCACCTTTTGGCTTTGCTTGCTTTGAGGGGTTCCTTTTTTGGGTTTTTCTTTTCCTTTTTTGGTTTTTTCCTTTTTTCTTCTCCTTTTTTCCCTTTTCCCTTTTTTTCCCTTTTTCCTTTCCTTTTTTACCCCCTTTTCCTTTCCTTTTTTACCCCCTTTTCCTTTCCTTTTTTACCCCCTTTTCCTTTCCTTTTTTTTCCCCTTTTCCTTTCCTTTTTTTTCCCCCTTTTCCTTTTTTGTTTTTTCTCTTCCTTCGTTGTTTTTGGGGTTTTTTTCTGTTTTCTCTGAGCCTGGTTCCCCTGCATTTTGCCAGCCCAGCCTCGTGGAGTTGCGCAGGCAGATGCACCCACCGCACGCTCACCCTGCAGTCGTACCCGGCACCAACACCTGTACTCGGGCACAGCTGAGAAAACACCCTGCAGTGGCCTGTGACCGCAGGAAATAAAGGGGAGTTTAAAAACCCCGCCGCATCTTTCTTTGCCTGAGGGTTGGTTTTCCTGCCAAGTGTTTGAAACGCAAAGGTCTGCTTTTCCTGGACGCGAAATGCGGCCCGCTGGGCACCCGAGCGGGTCGCAACCGCGGCAGGGTCTCTCCAGCGAGCCCTTGGCCAAGGCTGTGTGCTGCCCCTCCAGCTGGGCTTGCTGTACTGGGAGAACTGGGAAGGGAGGAGGGAACTGGGCGCCCTGGCTCCGCAGTTCTGCTGGCACCTCCGGAGATGGAAACGAGGGAGGGATACAAAGGTCCCAGCGAGCAGAGTGCCGGTGAAGACTGGGCTTCGGGCTCTGGATTAGTTGCCTGTGCTTTTCCTCCGGTTTTTGGGGGGTTTTTGCTGGTTTTGGGGGTTGTTTATGATGGCTTAAAACCAACGCATCCAAATCCGGGGCGACTCGAGAGCGGCCTCCGCGAAACGTCGCCTTCCCTTCCTGTCAACTCCCAGCTGCACTGGGCAGAAACGCTCCAGCTCCTGTTTCCCGCAGAACAAAGAGCAACTGTTAAAATATTTGGAGGGTTTCCCTCCCTCCCTCCCTCCCTCCCTCCCTCCCCTGTCTAGGAATAATCCGCATCTGTGGTTCTTCCCACCAGTAAATCTGCAAAACACCTGCTGGGAGAGGAGCTAAATCCGGGTGGAGCAAAGTCAGAATGAAAATGATTGAAATCATTGAAATCAAAAAAAAAAAAAAGAAGGTTGAACCTTGCAAAACACCTGGAGGCGGAACGGGAGTTAGCGTAAGAAAATGAAACAGAACTAGGACGGTGCAGAGCCGCGGGCAGGAGAGCGGCACAGCGGGGTTAGCTTTGGTGCCTGCGAACAGCCCAGGCCCAGCTGTGGCGAGTGGCCGGGCTGGGGCTCTTCAGGGAGGTCGGGTTTGCTCCCCACGTTGGGGAACAGCAGCGGCCCCCAGACTCGGGCGTCTTGGAAAGAGGAAAAGCCGAACCCAGGAAGCCGCGGCGGGCCCCGGAAGCAGGAGGCGGCAAACCTGCTTTGTGTCCGCCCGGCACCCCTCGCTCTCCGGTAACGCCGCGCTCGCAGCACGGAGACAACTCCCCGTAAGCGGGAGGGAACCAGCTGAAAAATCCGCTGGGGTCGTA
>WTSP01136408.1:0-12689 GCA_025331215.1 Actenoides lindsayi | reverse complement strand
TCACATGTATTCAAATATTTCATTTTCTCAAGAGAAATCTATTAGCTTGAAACCTCCTATAGCTTAATACCATTACTGTGCTTGAATACACAAAAAGAAAAGAAATATTAAGTGACTAAAGCGATCAGTGGAACTGTGTGGTTACAAGCTATACTTTTGAGACTATATACGGAAAAATGAACATAGCGATGAAATTCTAGCATTCCAGGAAGGCTCATTCAGCATCATGTTGGTACTTTCTTTCAGACAGCTCTAAGTTTGTCTAAAACTTCAAGCTTCTGCTGTTTGTCTTTCTGAGACTATCCATCTCCAGTCTACTCACCCACATAGAGAGAAATAACTTTCTCTTTCAGCAGGACTCTGGCAACTTTGTTAGGGTAAAGCCTAACGAAATCTTGCACATATATAGGCGGGGCTGCTTCTGCAGTTGAAGAGTCTCTTAAGAAACCAACCTTCAGAGGAGTTAATATGCCATTTTCAAGAAGACATCTAAGCTCATCTCTGAAAGGCAAGACAAACTCTTAGTAATGGCTCACAGATAAGTATTCCCTCATGAATACAAAATGAATGCTAAATAGGGAACTTACTTGAACAAATAGTCTCGATCCTGATGTCGACAACCAAAAAGCAGCCATATCTCTCCAAATTCCTAGTCAATATATTCTTCTCTAAGTTTTTATCTAAACAGAAAAAAAAAAAAAAAAACCAACCCAAAAAAAAATCCAATCACTTTATCAAGTGGAGATTCTAAAAGTTCTATAACCTAATTCTCATTTAAATTAATATTTTAATAAACCTCTGAACTGGCAGAAATGTTAAACAACTTAGGTAAATCACTTCCTTATTTGTTTTTCTTGACTGTTCACTTTTAGCCCAACTCAAAACCAATAAACTTCACATGAGGATTTTTTATCACACTTTCATATTGGAATAGTCAAGATTGAGACTTCCAAACATCTCACAAAATCCTGACTGCTGAATAAGGAGATCACTACCTTTTATCCTTCATTGGAAGTCCTGTAAAAACACCTGGGAAACCTCAGCACAAAGCAGTTCTAGCAGGCTTTCCATTGAGCTGTAGAAACATGTTAGACTTTCTGAATAACAATCTATTTACTACCACATCATCAAAAGAGTTACTGAATTTTGTTGAAGTAATGATGAAGGTATTGCTTTAGAGGGGTTTTAGCTGCAACTTTCTCGTGACGTTTTGAGAAAGAGATTTCATTTATCATTGAACAAATGCCTATGAATTGCTATGAATCCTTTGAAATAAAATGCAAAGCTCTTCTGAGAGATAAAGGTATATTTGAAGTTAAAATT
Source organism: Actenoides lindsayi (assembly GCA_025331215.1). Classification (NCBI taxonomy): domain Eukaryota; kingdom Metazoa; phylum Chordata; class Aves; order Coraciiformes; family Alcedinidae; genus Actenoides; species Actenoides lindsayi. Next base: position 11,366 of record WTSP01136408.1, on the reverse strand, counting down.
AAGGAGTAAGGACTGTACATAATGATTTGCTTAAAGCAGAAGCATGGAGTCAAAAACAAACATGTCAAAAGTTTACTTTTCTCTCAAATAAAATGGTTTAAAAATAATTGTTACAAGATGCAAGAAACTCTTGCTGGAACTAATGAGTCCCATAGGAATGACATGTGATTGTAACCTATAAAACTTGCGATGATTCCCACCCAAATATTCCACTCTTCCCATTCTTTATTTCCTCTGAATGATCACAGCTCTACATGTTCTTGGTGATGTGGTTGGTATCTGTCACTTTTTGAATAAGCATCTTTTTGCCTTGCAAAATTATGCTGCTGGAGTTGGAGGGGAAAAAATGGCATCTACCTGTCCATTATTCTCCCACATCTACCTGCCCCCAAATACAAACCCACAAAACACAACACTACTGCCCAGTTTAGCGTTCACATGCCAATCTCCTCAAGTGAAAACATTAAAAAGTGTAAACACAGAAATAAGGAAATGTGGGAGAAAACTTGACATTCATCATGCCAAGGCTTTTAATATCGATGCTACTTCTGAAGGAAATTGATTTTGAAACCAAACTTAAGCCTAACTCTATTTCTAAAAACGACCAAGCTCTTACAGGACTTCCACCAGCAACACACAGATAAAGGATTTAATTTCTTATTACTGTTTCTGCAATTCATCCAATTCCTCATATATCCACTATGGATATTAATGATAATAATAACAATAATAACAGTCAGATGAAAGTATAAGTTTTACTTATGCACTGCTTGTTTAAAATTAATAAGACTGCTTCTGATCAGCATAGCACTGTTACAAATAGTAACAAAAACAAACAAACAAACAAAAAACCAAAGATTAACTGCATTTGTACTCAAACCCTGAGGCTGCATTTTCTTCAAAGTAAATAGGCTTCTTTCCAGATAAAAACTTGATACTTACCTATGTTGTAGGAAACCTATAGATAGTGAAATTCCTGTTCCTGGACCACTTACCATGAATGGGACAGATGGGTCTGCAGGTAAGTGGAAAGTATTGTTTGGACAAGCAAAAATAGATACCTAAAATGAAATTAGATAGAATACAATTGAAATGGATTCTTAAGCAGTGAAAATATCATGAAATTTTTAGAACCTTTGGGGTATTTACATGTTGTATGTGTCCACAACCCCCTTCAAATCCTGAGCTTCAGAGTTTATTTTTAATGCCACAGAGACATTGAGAATAAAATTTTGTATGAGTTTCTGAAAAAAAAAAACCCACAATATTTACAAACCTGTTAATCCATCAGGAGGAAAACTAGGGAAGAACCACACAAAAATGAGTTTCTCAATATGAAAGGTGACTGCACCATAAATTTGGGGAATACTGTTACAGAATTCATGGAAATTTTGGTGTGGTACTCAGAGGGAAGTAAAGCCATCTTATTGCTATTATAGACAACTCAACCTTTTTTTACACAGTGGACAGCCAAAAACGTTCCAGTGGAGGTGAGGATCTTTTTTATAGCAAATTGATGCCTACTTATACTGAGCTTGCTTTCTTAATTTTCATTAAATTTACATTATGGCCAAAAATGTGTATGAGTGAGCAGAGGCAGATACCTGCTCAGTTTATATCATTCCACCAACAAACCCTAATTCTGATCTTCAGATCTGTGTCTGAAAGGAAGTCCAGATATCATTTTTGTAGAAGCTCCACAACTATTCTCTGAGGCATGGTTAACATAACCTATAGAAAATGAGTGATGACTATTTCTAATTCTTTAAAAATTATTCAGAACTCAGCAGCAGCCATAAGTAGAGCTTCATCCATTAAAGTCATAAGCAATCAGCATCTCCCTGTTGGTAGTCAAAGACTGGATCCTGTTTTAAAATATGAGACCATTTCTATTAAATTTCATCACAAACCAAGGCCAACACAAGCCCTCTTCCTAACAACAATCATCCTGCTATTGCAGTCACCTGAAATTATAGGTTCTTTACTCTGTACCAGTGCTTCACTGTTTGGAGCATATCGTAAACTAAATACTCATGTTTTCTTTTAAGGTTTAATCTTACTAATTAGAACAATCTTTCCTTGTCTGATTTAAATATTTGGACACTCTTTAATAAGAACTGCTGAGCAGCCTTAACAGAAGGAAAATAAATACGTATTAAGAGGATGAATTTCCCTGAATAAACTAAACCAGTTTTTACCACTAGGGTAACAGAGATTGGCAGTTTGAGTACTATGTTAACAAGTCAGAGCAAATGAATGGCAGAAACGGTGCTCAAGAGCTAATAATTCCTATCACTTGATTATACTAGTAAAATTCTTGTATGTGTAGAGTACCTACTGCAAGGAATAGTCACAATTTACAATAGAGTTCTGAATATTCCCCAGGTTGTATATTTACAAACAGTAAGCTTATTCATTTTCAGTATTCCCTGTGTGCCCTTCTCCACTACAAATTCCCTTCAAAAACGTATTTCAGTCAATACAAGATCCATGGAACAATAAGAAATTAATTTGACACTTTATTTCTCTTCTGACTTCCATGGAGTCATATCTTTAGTGAAGCGGTACAGTTAAAAAATGGATCAGCTTAAGCTGACATCCTGCTGTATAGGGTATTATTCTTTCATTTTGAACAGTCAAATAAGTAATTTCCCCCCAGTTATTATACATAACATGCATGCTTTTCACACTTTATTTTAACCCACTAAAGAAAAAGCCATCACTAACTTACTGCAATATCAGGTTCTAAGAGCAATGCAGGTTTTATCGCACCTTCTCTAGCGATCTGCACTGCTTTTGTAGCTGGCACTTCAAAGGTTGTCCTTGCTGAAATCAGTGAGGACAGATGTGGATTCTGAAAAAGAGGACATAAAAACTTACACTAAAAATGCAAATCAGCTGAATGACAGCTTACTATCACACATAGGCATTAATTTTTGAGACAATCTTAGAACAACGAGGAAAACCATGAATCTTCTATATCCAGAAAGTATTTTGCGCTGTAATTTTAAAAATCAGATCCAAGCAGTAACAGGCATATATTCAACTATAAAAAGTCAGCTAGCTAGAACAGTCCAATGGGCCTAAACTACTATTAAATGCAGCTATCTGTTTCCTTTTTCAGGAGATACCTTGAAAATAGCCAATTAGAGACTGGCATTTCTGTTAAAATACAGAAAACTCCTGCCTAACTATAGGATTAATTACTATGTGTACAGAATGGATTTAAGAAGAAAGAACAGAAGCTAGTTAAAAACATCATTGCAGATTTACAGGTTAAGACTTTTGCGTGCAGATGGGGCTATTATTACAGGCAATTTATTAGAGGAATTTTTAAAACTGCAGTGAAATTTGCAGCAAATCACCAAACTCGACACTACAAAACAGCATCATGTCATGCCACAACATTTCTACCCAAGTGACCATGTACCCCAAGAATACTAAAACTTTGAACAGAAATGATATTATCCTTACTACAGGAAGTTGTTTTCACTGTTCTAACACAAGCCACTGAGGATTTTAATTCTTTCATTCCTGGCAATGCCCAATTATTATCTACGTTATCTATTATATACTGTCTCCCATAACATCCTCGTGGGAAAGATCAGGAAGTGTGGTTTAGAAGAGCAGACAGTGAGATGGGTTGAGAACTGGCTGAACAACAGAGCTCAAAGTGTTGTGACCAGCGGTGTAGAGTCCAGCTGGCTAGCTGTAAGTAGTGGTGTTCCCCAGGGGTCAGTTCTGGGTACAGTCCTATTCAATATCTTCATCAATGACCTGGAAGAAGGGATGGAGTGTACCCTCAGCAAGTTTGCTGATGATGCTAAACTGGGAGGAGTGGCCCATACAGCAGAAGGCTGTGCTGCCATCCAGCAAGACCTGGACAGACTGGAGAGCTGGGCAAAGGCAAACCTAATGAAGTTCAACAAGGATAAATGTAGACTCTGATGCAGTGAAAAACTCAATAACCGAAGTTATTAAGCAGGCATTCTTTATTTTGTGGCGCTGGACACACAGGGGATCAGTCCTCCAAATGGGCGCACCGATACTAGCTGGGTACACAGTTTATATGCAGACTAATACATATTCATTATATTTCTTAGAAAGGGCAGTCTTTTCCTAATGAGTTCCTGGATTTCATTTACATAGTTTGAGCATGCGTAATAAAATTAGGGTTAGGGTCTTTTCTCCCCTCGATGGTCTTCCATGACCTCTGGTGGACATTTACTTCATCTTTTCTTCATCACTGTGTTGTTTTAATGACTTAAAGCCTAAAATCCTTATTTTTGCCGGTTCTTGACTGCTCAGCATGCTCAGGTGCCTCAAGACATCTTGTTGTCCTGTTCCTGGAGATAATCACTATCCACAAGGTTATGAATTTCACAGTATGTCCCAACTCTACAACTACCCATCTATTGTTGTTACTTGTTTAACTGGAAGTCGTAGTGGAGGACCCAGAAGATGAACTGGCCTACTGACCTCCCTGTGTGATTTTTTAAGAGCTTCATACTCCCTTCCTCCACTTGTAGCTGCAGATGTTCAAGCAGCATTAGGTTTCTTGCTTTCCAATAATAGTGGCATACTGGTTTTCCTCGCTGTTTTTCTGTAATGACACCTGTTATCATTTCTTTTACATTGTCCCTGGCAATTCTGGTCATTGGTTTCAAGCATTTGCTTTAATTTTTCTCTTGTACCTTCACAGTTCACTCATATTTGATATGTTACTTCACAATCTCTGAATAAAAAGCACTATATTAATGTATCTGATTATTTTTGCTATAATATACACATCTTGTAATTTTTTGTTCAATCCCACTAGTTCCCCAAGGCCTCATAGTAACACTTATGTATCCCTTTCTGCTTTGTTCCTTCAAGCACAGAAAAAAAACTACATTCTTGTCTTTGGTCTTCACTAGTGTATCATCAACGACCCAGCCTCAGTTGATGTAGTCTGAATTATTACACAGCCTTGAGTTCATGTTTCTGTCTCATACCCTGGTTGTCTATCTATGTACAAAGCAAAATATGTCTATTTTTCTGAGTATTTCTCACAGCTTTTTAGGTTTCTGAAATGTACTAATCAATTGTAATTGGAGGTTATAAATTCTCTATATTTTTCTGTTTAAATGCATATAGTAGTTTTCCTTTTGAAAAGCTGAGTTACGCGTGAAGTATTAAGGTTTTGTTATGCCTTATATTCTATCTTCAGTTTAATGGTTGAAATCCTCACCCATACAATTTTAATACAGTCTGGTTTATAGCCAACCACATGAACTTAAAATACCTCCTAAAAGGTATTTTGCTACGTGCAAATACCAAGTTTGTCGTTAACACCCAGCAAACAGATTTATTGCCACCTTTTATTCATAGGTGTATCAGCTAAGCCAGAATTTGGTTTTACAGTGTGGACTTCAATGAAAGCCGCATTTTTTAAATTTTCTTTTTTTTTTTAATTAAGTGAGCTCTGATATCATGAGCTCATGTTTCCAGTTAGATTTCTTATTGTAGTTTCTCTTGGTCCTGTTTATTCTGTTCCCTAGTTCATTCTCCTTACCAGATTCTTTAGATGAAGTATTGCCTCGTGCTATGTACCTAAAACAGGTCCTCCACCAAGCAAGGCATCTCCATCCAACAGTTCAATGTTTATCAGTTTTCACTGACTCACTCTTGCAGTTAATATCCACATCACACTAAAGGACGTTGTTAAGCAGCACTGAGTGGAAGATGCTCTATAAACAACATTCTCTTTGGCATCTGCTGAAGCATTAATAAATTTGTTCTAACCTTTGCTACATTGTACTAAATTATTTCAAACTTGTTCTAACCCTCCTGAACCCAGTAAAGCATGTGAATTGTTCTCGATTTTTAAACACACATTACCAAACAATTGGCTAAAGTAACTTTATTCCAGCACATTGAAGTTTGCAACATGAGAGTTTCTCAGGTATTGTATACAATGGCAAATAACCATGATATCACCTGTCTTTTTAGAAAAAAACCGCTTTACTTATTTTTAGAAAAGCTAGATGAGAGCACATTGAAATAAAAATGTATTTATCGACATGCCCACGTTGCTGGCAACATAACAAACTTTACTGGTATTGATCATCCATTAAAGCATTGTCAAAATCAAAATAAAGAGAGAAATGTATTCTTTAAATGTGGAATTGCATGTGGGTGGGTATCCAGTCAGTTACTGTGTCAGTATTTTTACTGTGCTGTTTGGATACTTAGGGTGAAACATTAAGGAATTTAATCCCTGTAGTCACTAGAAAGATATGTGTCTTTTATACAAAAGCATCTACTTACAAAGAACAAACTGAAAAACCCCTTTAGATAACATGCCCACTTTTAGACAAACGCTAGTGGTTTAAGACAAGTCCTTTGGAAGAATATTTGTCACTCTCAGCTTCTAATCCAGATGGTTATTTGATTTAAAGTGCTGGTTTTAAATTATGCAGTTTTCCTATGCACATGTTTCCCCCCAGGCAGTTTAAGTTCTCTTAGTTATCCTTCAGTACAAATATGATCTATACTCCGAACAAGGCAAAAATCCTCCTCAGGACCCACTCTTAATAGCTCCATGTCTTTCTTGTACTGGGGACCCCAGAGCTTGCCTCTCACTCCAGGTGAAATCTCACTAGAGTGGAGGGGCAGAATCACCTCCCTCAACCTCCTGGCCACGCTTCTCTTGATGCAACCCAGGATACAATTGGCATTCGGAACTGTGAGCACACACTACTGGGTCATGGCCAGCTTTTCATCCCCCAGTACCCCCAAATCCTTCTCTGCAGAACTGCTCTCAATCCCTTCATCCCCCGGGCTATACTGATACTGAGGGTTGTCCCAACTCAGCAGCAAGACCTTGCAATTGGCCTTGTTGAACCTCATGAGGTTCACACAGGCCCACTTCTCAAGTTTGTCCAGGTCCCTCAGGATGGCATCCCATCCCTCTGTCGTGTCAGCCCCACCACTCAGCTTGGTGTTTGCGAACTTGCTAAGGGCTCACTTGATCCCACTCTCTATGTCATTGGTGAAGATATTAAATAGCCCTGGTCACAGTATGGACCTCTGAGGGACTCCACTTGTCACTGATCTCCACCTGTCTGTCAAGCCATTGACCGCTACCTTCTGGATGAGGCCATCCAGTCAAATCCTTATCCACCAAACAGTCCACTCATCAAATCCATAGTACTCCAATTTAGAGGCAAGAATGTTGTGGGAGACTGTGTTAAAGGCTTTACAGAAGGTCAGGTAGATGACATCAGTTACTCTTCCCTTGTCCATTGATGCTGTTACTCCATCATAGGCCACTAGATTAGTGTGGCATGATTTGCCCTTGGCGAAGCCACACTGGCTGTTTCTAATCGCCTCCTCATCTTCCAAGTGCTTTGACATTACTTCCAGGAGGATCTGCTCCATAATCTTAGTAGGCACAGAGGTGAGGCTGGCTGGTTAGTAGTTCCCAGGGTCTGGGCATGATACTCCCTTTTCTCCAGTCACTGGGACTTCACCCAACTGTCATGACTTTTCATGTATTATGGAGGGTGGCTTAGCAAGTACACCTGCCAATTCCATCAGGACCTTGGGATGTTTCTTAGGCTAAAAGAAACTCATATATATTCCAAACCATCCTGGCATTTCAACTCTACATGTACCTACCTGATATCCTTTTCTTGCTGCTGCTAGCAAACAGACTTTAATGGGATTTTTTCAGAAGAAAATGTCAACAAAACCAAAGAACCACTAGTACTCCACAAGTTGCTTTACAGTCTTACTATTTATTAGCATAACCGTTTTGATGTAGGAGAAAAAAACCTAGGATCAGAGGCTGGAAAGACGCTGGGGGCATAAGGTATAATGTTTCTACAACTGCAAGACAGCCTATAATTAGACCTTTGTGCCCTGAGACTACACTCTTCTCTTGCTTGTAGGTGGGTGAATAACTGACACCGCTCTGGCAAAGCATGTCTCACACTCCCCTCTAGCGCCCAGAGCTCACCACCACCACCTCCTGCTTGTGTTCCCTGTCTGCCAACAGCCCGAGGGCTGAAATCGTCTTTGAGGGCAGGGCAGTTCAGCTGCTAAGACAGCTGCTCCCAATATGATGCCATGTGATTAAACTTAGGGTTCTCAGTTTTATTTTAAAGTAGGATTAACATTAAGTTAAAAGTTATCCTTTTAGATATGACAGAATTTTATGTGGGCTAGTATATGACATTCGTCCCTTGTGCACACGCATTGTATTACCTCAGTTGTTATGAAAACATATCTGATCAGTGTAATCTATGTGTACATTGCAACACACATGCACAAAGGGTACCAAGTTGGCCTATAGTTTCTCAAATTCCACAGTTACTTTTACTAGGTCCTTTCCTACAGCCACCATGCAGTCTGCATGAACCCTGAGTTACAACCTCACTCATTCCTCCGTATCCACGATTTCTGGCTGGTATATGACATTTGCCCCGTGTGCCCATGCATTGCTTTACCTCAACTGTTATGAAAACATATGTGATCAGTGTAATATCTATGTGTGCATTGCAACACACATTCACAAAGGGTACCAAGTTTGGACATACGCTACCTTAACTCAGTTCCTGAGGAAGAAATTTCACAGCTGCTGAAACAGCAGCACATTGAGACATGACGCTTGGAAGATACTTTCTAATGCACCATTCATCATTGTCATCACAGCGCACAACAACTTAATACAGTAGATTGCGCTTGGATATCGCAGAACAGTTCTTCTCAACCTTAAAAAGACAATGGCACCTCATAATTGCATTGAGTTATTAGGAGTTGCAATGATCATAAAATCATTCTATAAATAAAATCTATGCATGCTAATGAGAAAAGCAATCAGCATAAAAACTATTACCTGCCAGCTTTATAACTACAGTCATTATAGCTAATTACATGTCTGCGGTAAAGGGATACTTTGCTTCCTACAAGCATTTGGGAGTCTTCAAAACACTCAGGTGCTTTGCAGCAAGGAACAGACTAACTTTGTAAGCCCTACAGTTTGAGAAACACTCTTCCAGCAATTTGTAGAAGGAGGGATGCTGCCCTCTTTCTCTCAGGAATCACAGCCCTTCCTTTGCTTTATGCCTATCACTTGGCACTTCATGGTCCAGGAATCTTGCGGGCAGATTCAAGTGTATTGCCAGCACCCCAAAATGAGTAAAGGATACTGAGCTAGTGTAGCAGCAGTGAAGAAGGAAAAAAGGCAGAAGACCTAGTATGACTGGGAATGGTCATTTAGCTCATCTTCTAAATAAAATAACATGTGTTTCTGTCCACTGGGTTTTAAGGAGCTTCCAGAACACATCTGAACCTGAGCACATAAGGTACCAGAAAGATGAGATACTGTAATACACAATTCCAGCAGCCCGGAGGGTAGTTTCTCTCATTCAAGAGAAAAGAAATGGAGAACACAAAATAAGTTAGGAAATGGCTGGAAGACTTCAGTAGTGGTGAAGAGATCAAGTGCATTTAAATTTAGCTCATTAACTCACTGTTCCTGCAACATGGTAGAATGTGGGAACTTTAAAAGAAGTTGCTGATGATCAGACTTAATGCTACATTTTACTTTGTGATAACCAAATCATGGGAAGTAACACAAATGAATAGGTGAGTGAGCTGCATAGAACAAAACCCCCACAACCCAACCCAAGGACAAATCATGACATAGAACTGTAGCTTTCCTTAGGTCCAAGTTAAAGTCCATGTGTCCTGTCCCAACACTTATTTTGTTAAAAAACTTCTTTTACATTCTGAAGCTGCAGAGGCAAATAATTACCCTGCATAACATCAGTGTAAGGAGTAGCCAGCAGATTTTTATGGAAACTTCTTGTATAAACTTGTGATGGTCCTGCTTTTTTCAGCACTTTTGAAATGACTCTTTTAAATGTGCTTTTCACAGTTAAATGCGATTGATTTGGAACTGTCCTGTAACTGACAAATCTTACAAGTTGGCCTAATTACTGACCTGATTCTGTAGATGTAAGAGTTTAAGGTCTGATGAAATGCTGTAAAATGCCGACTGGATTTTAAAAAACGGGTAATTGCAGTGTAAGTTACTTCTTCACGAACACTTGCACATCAAATGACAGCTTTGCTATCACAGCCCTCCTTTCTGCTAATTGATGTCAACCCTCTTTTTTACTAGTATAGCTGTAAGAGCAGTATTATTTCAGTGAGATTGATTTCCTTATCTACCTTAACCACGAAGCTGCATAAACACAGCACTAGTAACACCAACATTTCTGTGTTATTGTTTATTTCCTTTTGGTTTGGTTTTTTTTACAAAAGTAGTTGGGCTTTGTTTGAACATTGAAGTGCTGTTTAAAGACAACCCTATATGATAGGAACGTTGATCTTAAAGGTCTTTTCCAACCACAGCGTAGATTCTGTGATTCTGTGAAATGCAAGTGCTGACTTGGAAATCTAGAAAGCATTACGAGGCAAAGAAACAAGGCAAAAGGCCAGAGCACCTTAAACAACCCCACTCACTCTGAGATGTTAAACAGAGCTACCCGGCATCAACTTAGAAGTCACAAAACCGAGGTAACAGGGGCCAGATCTTCCAGCAGCTTTGAACGTTTCGCTTCCTCGGGTCTGCTTTCAGCTCACCTGAGAGAAAAAGCCCCCGGCACAGGCAGGCGACAGCCCGCTCCGCCTGCAACCCCGCTGCTTCCGCGCCTCCGGCGGCCCAGGCCAAGCACCGGCGGTGCAGCCCAGAGCGCCGCGCTGCCGCCACCCCAGCACTGGGGGGCCCCTCACAGCCTGGGGGGGGGGGAAATGCAGGGGTTTTGTGTTTGGTTGTTGTTCGTTTGTTTGTTAAAGAACATCCCCCAGGTCGAGTTCCCCATTTCCTGCTCCAGTCCCCTCGGCGGCAGCCCGGCCCTTCCCAACCCCGAGCTGCTGCGACCCAACCAACGGGCAAACTCGGAGACAAGGTACTTTAATTTGCTGGACCATCCGCGGAGGCCGCTACGCTCCGCTCCGTTCCGCTCTGCCGAAGCCCAGGCCCAGGCCGCGGAATACGCGGGTACCGCTGAGGGGGCACCGCTGAGGGGGCACCGCTGAGGGGGCGCCGCCGGCTCGCACGGTTGCCAGGCAACGCGAGGGGCGCTGAGGCTCTGCACCTTTAAGAGGAAGTCGCGCACCTACACCACCGATAGGCTGCCCTGGGGCTCCACCCCCCATGGGACGGCCGGCGAATGGGCGGCTCGAAAGATGCGCTCGTTGGCGCCGCGGATGAATTCGGGGCTCGGCCGGCCGCGCCTGGAACGCGGCGGCTTTGAGGTGCTGCCGCTACGCTTAGGCAGCTGCCGTTTCCGCCGTGCTCCGTTCGGCCCATG
>WTSP01136407.1:0-12748 GCA_025331215.1 Actenoides lindsayi | reverse complement strand
GAGCAGCAGAAGAGCCTGAGGAGAAAGGAGCAGCAGAGAAAATCTGTTATGAATTGACCATGATCCCATTCCCCACCCCTCCGGGCCTCACAGCAGCAAGGAGGCAGAAGAGTCAGGCACAAGCTAATAGGATTTGTGTTGCCTTCCAGGAAGATGGCTTCTCATAGAGGTTTGCACACAACAGATAGCTGTGTGACATTCTGTGGACTCATGGGCATCTGGACAAGTGAGTCATTGTTGACTACAAGGTGAGCCAAATAGTCCTTCAGACAACATGGAGTTATCAGGTAGATCTCCTCTGCCTACAGTAGAAACCAAGAAGCCCACTTTGCTTGCAGATATCTACCTATCATAGTATGGCTCAACATGTCATTGTTGAGATGGACTCAACACACTCACACACTACTACTCCAAAGGCTCAAATGCTCATGCTTCAAATGCTGCTGATGCTGTTGTGGCTGCAAGCCCTTTTATAATCAATCTAATAATAAATGCCCACACCTGACTGGCCCAATCAAAGACCACCTGTCCACAATTGGGTGCTTCTTTCTTTCTGTTGTAACATCGATAAGCTTTCCCTGTTTGTGAACTGGTGGTTCTTTTCTTAGGACTTTCTGGCCTCCTCAAGGGTACACAGATGTTCATTCAAGGTTATTTATCTAATTCTCATTCTAATCCCTCAGACAAGCTGAGGCCTCTCACAACATCTACCCAGCAGGCACCATCAGTCCAGCTTCTTGATGGATTTCCAATTACACTTCCTTAGGTGCCCTAGACAAGCGAGTGGATCACACATGATGAGTGGCTTTTCTGATCTTCGTGTTTCAGGCTAAGAAACTGAGAGATAGCTATGTAGCATGAAACTGATGCAAAACCTGGGCTCACTTAGCAGGACAGAAATCAGGGAATAAGAATTGGCCACGAGCATGCCCCAGAGGCAAGCAAAGCTGACAGCAACCTGGGCTGCCTTAGCAGGAGCATGGCCAGTCCTCTGCTCTATGCCAACTTGTGCTACAACACCCAAAACCCCTGCACCACCCACCGTAGACTCCACTCACACACGATACACAACCTCAGTGTCACGCAAAACAAATCCTGTCCTTGCTGCCTGCACAACAGTCTTCTTATTTCAAGCACTTGGTAGTGAAAAAAAAGCCCTTGTGACCAAAACTTATGGGTGGGAAGGCCACTCTATGGTACCTACAGCAGACCTTGGCAAATGCTGCATAGGGTGTCCATGGTGATCTCTGGGGGTTGCTAGGCCAGAGTATGGAGCAAAGCTGCTTTGCACCTCCTTGGCCTGAGTGTCAGGGATCCCTCGTTCTAACAGCTTCTTTGGAACTGTAGATACAGCCTACATCTCCATCTCTAGTCAGAGCACAAGGCAATTCTCCTTTATAAATCTCTTGGACAATGAGCCAAAATTGAGGTTTTTCTCTTTCCTGTCTCTCTGGAAGACACCAGGAAGAGTGTTCAGGCCACCAGAGCTAGGTATACGGCCAGGCTTTTGTTCAGGGCTTGCAGTCCCTGTTGCTGGCCAGTCTGAATGCCCTGTGCAGAACATGCTGCCACGGTCTTCTCTGAGCTACTGATGATGCTGAGATAAAATGGTGCTTTCTCTTGAAGGAGATGTCCTCTTTAAAGAGGCTGAAATCAAGACACACTCATGTGGCAAGGTACCAGAGGGTCTACTTTTGTCTTTTTTTTTTTTTTTTAAGCACACCACTGAGAATTTGTGCTGCAGGATTGGAGGGGCACTGTGAGTGAACATATCAAAACGCAGGGACTGCTGGGGCACTGATGGAAACATACTCAGTGAGCTGTCCTTCCTGTGTCTCTGCAGTAACGGGTTTTCCTGAAGAATGGAAAAACGTAGTTCAGTTCAGTAGGGAGCCCAGGATCAAATTCATCCATTCCTCCATTCAAGCGCTGAACAGAGTTTATACCCAGAGAGAGGCCACCAAGCTTTCAGAAGAAACTTTCCGAAAAGCAATACTGATGAAATCTGGCTTTATTTGAAATGCAGCAAGGTAAGGAAAAGCAAATTTCACTGTTCCAGAAGCAAATCAAGATTTGACAACGTCTGTTGCTCCAAAGTCAGCACATGGACATCAAGCTACTCCACAGCTGCTTCTCTGCCAAGATGATGCATAAGCTACCTAGTGCAGATTGGTGCTTGCAGCTCTCAACCTAGGTAGTCTGTCCTCTGGGGAATAGGGAGGTCCCTCAAGAAAATGAGACCCAGTCTTTGGATGTAGGCTTCCAGAGGTCACCCAGAGCAGTGCCCCTTCCAGATCTGGAGCTTTTTTTGCAGGTGGATGACTCCAAGCAAGCTCAGCAATATCTACAATAAAGACCCAAGATGTCCATCTGTTCTTCCAAGGTTTCCTCACCGGCCCAAAACTAGCTTCCTACCTATGTCTTCTTGGACAAGATGAGGCCCACTGGGAAAGCAGCAGCCAGGACAAGGTGTCAGGAGGGCAGGGTGAAGTGCCTGTGTGGGTGCACTTTGGCTACAGGAATGGGATGGCTCCCTGCCCAACATCTATTTTCACTTCTGGTAGTGGGGTGTTTCCCTTGGGGGAACATGGGAGCCTTCTCCCACCTGCCTCTAATGCCCACTGTCTCCAACCCCTCTGTGGGGTAGATGGTAGTGGGCAGCACCCACTCCCACCTACATACATGCACTGCTGCATTTCACTCCCCAAGATGCCCCTCCCTGCCTTTCCCAGGCAGCATCCCCATCTCAGAGCCTCTAGGACGGGGCCAACCCACAGCATGGTCTCTATTAGTGCCCCTTTAACCAGACTCGCTCCCCAGTCCAGGCCCCAAAAGCACCCTCCATGTGGGTTACCCACTGCTCCTGCTTTCCTCATGGCTTCACTGACTTGCCAGAGCTGCCCCGAAACCTGGAGCACATCTACACCCACTGTCTCCTATCCACACCAGCAGGCAGTGCTGGCAGCATCTCCAGTGCTGCTGGCTCATCCCAGCAGGCTGGGCTGGCAGCACCCATGGTTCCCAACCTTATAGCCCAGAGTGCACATTTGGCAACATTCCTTTTCCCAGGAATCCACCCAGGCACTGCGGCAGTGACCACAGCTCCCATTCGTCCCTGCTGCTTCCTGCAAAGACCAGCCTGCTGCTCCTCTTCCTCCTTCTCGCACATTGCATCTGACAAGTTTGAGTCTCGGGGCTGTCCCTGTGTCTGTCTGCTCATTGCTCCTGCTGCAGACTGTCATTCTGTGGTAAGTGCATTTGTCTGTGCATTGTTCCTTCCTTCCTTCCCTCCGCAGGGAAGGGTTGCAGACCTGCTCTGCATGCACGTGTGCGTTGCTCTGTCTGCGCTTGCCACATCATGGGAGAGGCTTGGAGGTGGCTGTGTGCCTGGCTGTGTTTGCTGCCCCATCCAGCCAGGCCCCCAAGTTCAAATGGTACCTACACATCTGGGATCTCTGCGGTTGAGGATAGCAGGCTAAGGTCCAAATTCACAATGAGGCACACACAGAGATCTTGCTACTCATAAATTGTCTTTTACCTGACAGAAAATAAAATACAGGAACATGGATGTGCAAGAAATGAGTTCTCTTACTGGGATCCTTAAAAATAGTTGCCAGTAAGATAGTGTTTCTACTGTGAAAAAAAGAATCATATCTCTAGCCTTGTATCAATTTAGCAAGTCTCAGTTTCATCAAATAAGGGCTATTTGCCCAGCAATTCATCTGATGAAGCAGTTTTACGGAATCTGGAGGATGATCCAAGTACAGTTTCAAGAAACTGCTAGCAAGTATGGCTGATTAAAGATAGAAATGTCTGAGAGCAAGCATCAGAGAGAGAGAGAGCGTGCTTTCTCAAAGGAGTAAAGCAAGAACCATACCTGTCCTTGCTCTTGGCAGTGAGTTAAGTCCAAGTCCCTGGCATAGGGTTTGGAGATGTTGACTTTTCCTTTCTGTTTTGGTTTGGGGTTTTTTTTTTCTTTTTCTTCTTTGACTTTTCTTACTCTCTGCTTTAGCTCAGCGCAGATCACAGATTCCCATGAAAAAGCTTCTGTTGATTCTTGTGGAGTCATTGGAGATGCATTAAGAAAAAAGGGCCATTAACTCAGGTCTGTCTGGGGCAGCACTGGCATAGAATAAAAGGCAGTTGGGCCAAGTCAGGGGAGCAGAAGATGCTTCTTCATTTGGCAGCAAAAGGGAGGCTCCTGAGAGCCGTTCTCTTGAAAATCCCACCCCGAGCAGGACCGTCAGGAGCTGACAGGTCCTCCCAGCTCTCTTGGTGCCTTATCATGCCTGGAAGGGAACCGCACAATTGCGCATCACAGGGAATTGCGTAATCATGCATCGCATCCTCCCGGCTGCAAGGTTAGAAAGATTTTTAGAGACAGTTATCCCGCCCCCCACCTCGATTTTGTTAAAAGTCATCACTTTAATCCTGGGGTGGATTTCCATGAATTAGGGTCACGTCTGCCCCTCCTCTCTCGGAGAGCCGCAACCCGTAAACTCCGCCGTCTCCACAGTGTCACAAGCAGAGCATAAGGCTGTCCCCCCGCCCCTTTACCCCTCAGCCGCGCTGGGGAGGGGCCGCCCGCTCCGCGGGCTCGTTTGCAGGGAGGAGGATGCGCTCAGGACGGTGCCTCTTCCCCGTCACCGAGGGAGGGGCGGCCGGGGCCGGGGCTCCGCGCGTCCCTTCGCTCCCGCTCTCCCCTTCGCCGCGCCCCCCGCCGGCAGCTGCAGAGATGGTGTTCTACACGTGCTGCGCCCTCTACCCTCGCCGGGGTCCCCGAGCCATCCCAGCCCGGTTCCCCTCCCCTCGTGTCTCAGCGGTGCCCCCGCCCCGCCGGGAGCCCCTTGCACACATTCTCCCAAGTATCATTTGAAATGTCATTTCGTAAAGCTGACGATGGGAAGAGAGAACAGCATAGATAATCTTACACCCCCCCAAGATGCTGGGCACCCCAGGCTGTGTAGCGTGATCATGGAGTTAAGTCTGTATTCAGCACTGAAAGGGTTCGAACTGCTGACCTGTGCACAGACCTGATGGCCTTGGGTGCCTAATTGACAGATCAGGCACAAATCAGGCCCTTTTTATCATCCTCTCCCTCACAGTCCACACAACTGCATTTTCTCATGAACGCCCCCAACAGCCTCCTGCCCTTCACTTCCCTGCATGTGCACCCATGCATCCCAACTACAAATTCATCCACCCATTCCCCATCTCAATTCCCTACACAGTGACTTTTTTCTGCCAGTCACTCCTACTGCCACTAAATACAGCCCTCTCTAACTATCCACATGCACCACTCTCCTCACACAAATCCCAGCATTCCTCCACCCATCCTCCCAGATCGGGCTTTGCCTGCTTTGTCTGCCCACCCTTCTGCCTATTTCTTCCCCTGTCAACACTGCCACTGGTGTCCTCCAAGTGCACTTGTCCCTGCTCAGGCCCAAACTCACGCTACACCTTGTGTCTCAGGCTGTGACCCATAATTGCTCCCACCTTCCCTGTGCTCTAATCTGAAGTAAGCACCACCACCCCATTGAACCAAGAGGCATTTTTGACACCTGCAATACCCATCATGGGCCCGTCTCCTACTAATCGACTATCAAGATGGTGAGAGAGGGGCAAAAAGGACCCTGATGTGGGATGTGAGGAAACAGAGTCATCTTGCCCCATGTGTGTTGTGGGGAGCTCCATATCCTGGAGGAAGAGAAGATGGAGGTGCCCAGGTTTTTCTCATGAGGTCCTCATAGCTCTTTCCCACACACAAGCTGTCTTTAATCAAAGAGTCAAGGTGAGAAGTGGAATCCTGAGCAAGCAGTACGTCTGTAGGGATGAGTTTGGGACATAAGGGTGGCATCTCTGAGCAGTGGGGAAGATTTTTTCTGGGGTGCTAACATGGGAATGAAATGATTTCTTGAGTGGTTGACAGGGAGGACATCTCACCATGTTCTGGGAAATCAGGAGCATGGCCTGCAGTCAGCTTTTTTCTGGTGGGCATAGCAAAAGGTGTTTTGTAGATGTGATTCATGTAAACCATAGCGCTGAAGGCTTTCCAGGGAGACCATCACAATGTGGGAGGGTGACAGAGAAGGGGCTTTTCAGGCAATAGGTTGAGGACAAAAGCAGAGAGACACAGAAGGGGGCTCTATCTACAAACCCTCCTTGTTTCTCCACGCACACTTCAGGCTCTCTGCTAGGAGACCCAGTGGTGATGGTGACACTAATGCCTAACATTCCTGAGGTGGTGCCCAATCCAGGACAACTTGGGGAATTCCTCTTTCTCACAGACCGCAGCCTCTTCCAGGATGCACAGGTACCACTGGAGGAGGTCTTCAGGGGGGATTTTCCACACTGGTCATCCCCAGACTGTGAGGATAAAGGCAAGCTGCTTCACACGGGCAGATGTTCTGCCTAGCTTCCCCATCTAAGCTCTGCCCATCCCTCCACCTGTCCCCAGAACACACTGCTCTTCATTCTCAAGAGTTTGCCTCTGGGTTGCTACTTCAACATCTACAGTTTTGGGGCCGCTTTCAAAGCCACTTATCCATGAGTTGGGGGTGATGATGGGGCAGGGCCAAGAGGTTAGTAAAGTATGACTTTTCTAAGTGGAACTGTGGGACAAGCTCTTGCTGGAGAGCAGCTGTTATGGACAGTGAGAAGAACAAGTCCCTTTTTTCAGGGTGCTTCTGTAGCCCTGGTAGTGAGGGAGGGGTTTTCCCAGGAGTGGCCATGTGAGGGTAGCCACGGGCCAGGTTCTGCCCCCTCTGACACTCCAAGTGCCCTCCCACAGGCAGAGTGTGGAATACACACAGGAAAGCATGGTGCATCTCCTCCATCACCCCAATCTGGGGGGCTGTGACCTGTTGGGACTCCTATGGTGTATCTACAACACTCCTCCCTTCACGGGCAACCCTGACAGGTATCAGGGGCCAAAGGGTTATGGGGAAGGGAATGGGTGTAAACAGTGAGGTAAAGGTAGACTTCAGGGCTCAGGGTGAGAGATTCTGCTGCTGTTTGCACCAGGAGTTGGCATGTGGGAAGCATCCTTTTGGCAGAAAATGGCACCACCTTTGGGTTGGGGAGCCTAAAAGAGCTCCTGTGGAATTGGCCTGCACTTTGAGAAGGTGGATCTACTTTGTGGGGTGCCTCTTTGTGCTAAGAGGTGTCCTGGTGGTAATGAAAGGAGACATACAATCTTGTTTCCTGTTTCAAGTCCAGTGGGTGTAAAAGGGTAAGGGAGCAAACTGGGACGGTGGCTGTCTGCATTGTAGGAGGGTGTCTCTCCTCTAATGAGGTGCCCAGCCCTGGCAATGTTTGCTTCCCCTCCTGTCTCCCTCAGCTTTTCATCTTCATTCAAAGGAAGAGCTCCAGCGAAGAGGAAGCTGTCATGGCTGAAGTCTATCGTTACCGGGACAACCACCGGTAATGGGGAGCCCCGTTCGTGTCCCCCCACATGCTAACTTACAACCTTCCTCTCCCCCTGTCTGTCAGTGTCCTGCAAACGTTATTCTAGATCCTCCTCTGCTCCAGATCTTCTCTTTACCTCAATGGAACTGCAGCAACAACCCCCCCACACACACTATCCTTACCTCACTAAGACTGCCTATACCCTTCATCTATCAGGCCTCTTCTCCCAGTCTTTCCCTGCTCTTCTCAGCACTTTTCCTTTTCATCCTTACCATGCAATACCTCAATGCGCTCTGTGGGCCCAAAACCCCTTCTCATGGTCTCCCTGCCCATTAGGCAACATCTTTCACCCCAGAGTGAACGGCAAAACTCTGAGTCACAGTTTCATTTCTACAGTTAGAAGCATCCTTACCTGTCCAGACTTTGTCCTTTGTACCACTCTTGTCCTTTGTGCCTCCCACCTTTGTCCCATCTCTAACCTTCCCCTTTTCTCATCTACAGGTGTTTTTGTTTTCCTACTAATAACTGCCACAGCTTCAACCTTTCCCAGGCCATGGCCCTGGAGACCAAAGGTGAATGTGTGTGCATCCACTCTAGGATGGACATGACATCTGAGGTAATGCTCCGGTTCCCTGGGCTTCCAGCACCCCCCTGTTCCATTTGGTACTTCCTATGGCTCTCCTAAACATTCAAGACAATCCAAATACCACCGTCCACTACAACTTGGGGACCCTCTCCAATTTCCTCCACTGCCCAGAACTGGGAGGGAACCCAAGTAGTCTGTGCTCTCTGCTTCCCCCTCACCAGGCAGTGAAATGCCTGCAGCGGGCTCTGCGGCCTGTGGCTACTGGGATCTCCCTACATTGGGACCTTCCGCCTGGCCTGGAGGTGTCAATGATCAGAAAAGCTCCTGAGGTGATCTTCCAGGGACATCAGAGCTCCATCTATGCCCAGATCTGTGGGCAAGCACAGGTGAGAGTGATCCAGGAATCATATGCACCGGGGCAGGGCTTTCTGGAAGCTAAGGGACTCACTCCCTGTCTCACCTGCCCAGCACTGGGAGTCCTTCAGCTCTGTTAGACTTGGGGGAGATCACTATCAGGGCTCTGTGAGCCCTACTCCTTCCCCCAGACACCACTACTTCTCCTCCAGCCATGGACATCTACTACTTCAGTAGAGCAGGGAGGCAATCTAGGTAGCCAGGCTGCCTGTGCCCAGCAGATGAACTATTTTGTCTGACTCTTTCCCTTGTGTCACCAGGATGCAGAGGTGGATGAGGGAGCCGTGACCCTTCAGTACCATGTGGGCAAACAGTCCTTCGATTACACCCTCAGGTTCTCACTGTCTCCATCATCCGACGACAGGTGAGAGGGCAACACTCTTGCCCATGAGGCAGAGTGGCATTGGCAAGGCCTGGAGGTGGGCAGCAGGGGTCCTTCATTTGCATCCTTCTCACTGTAGCCTGAGGTAGGAAGAGAATCAGAGCATCCAACGCTCCCCGCTCATCCTCTCTGCCCTGACCTTGGGAGAGGACCTGGGTGACCACTGTCCTGCTCCCCCCTCCTCTTTACTCCACATGTCCCACGCCCCTCTCCAAGGTGGGACCAAGGACTAACTACCTGACACCTGCCGCAGGAAGCCTGTGCACCGCATGGCCATGATGCACCTGCTGTGGAAACTGGCCTGGGAGGGGACAAGCAGGGCCAAGAAGGACATTCAGCAGAGTGCAGTCAAGACCAGCCTCAGCCTGGGGGTTCCATCCACCTTCACATCCGGTGTGGCAGTATACATGAAACAGAGGGATGCCTGGTGCCACGGTAAGACCGGAAACAGTGAGGATAGGACTGGGAGGGCAAAGCAGGATGTGTTCGTTTGATGCCTCCTCACCATCGGCAGCCCCTTATCCCACAGGCCTGACCACCCTTTTGCCCATCTCTAATACCCATGAGTCTAACCTCCGTCTCTCTGCCTCTGTCCCCAGGTTCTTTGCCTTCAGACTCCTCCACATTGTTCTCTCCCTCTTGCAATCTGGTTCCCTGCCAGCTACTCTGGTTGCGTGGCTTCAGGCCTGTGTGGTTTGAGGCCACCAAGTTATGGATGGTCCAGAAGTGCCAGTTATGCCTTGAGGCGCTTGGTCACAAAGGCCCTGACACCGAGGCACGAACCCAGATTTCAGCATCCTGTAAAGGTAAGGAGAAAATTCTTTGCTGAGCATTCTCGGATCTGTTGGACTAAGGTTGAACTCTCCTTTCAGCATTTATCTTCTCACTAGGCTTCCTAATTGTCATTGTGCTGGGGATGGATGAAGTGACAGATAAAGCAAACTCCTACATCTCAGCGCTGGGTTGGAAACTAAGAATCAAATGCCTTAATACTTCCCTGAAGTAACCTTATCCTTGTCTCCAACTACCCTTAACTGAATAACCAAACACTAAAGTTGCCACAAAAGATCTGCATGTATCTTTAGCTTTACCCTCATACGGTTCAGCAAAAATTATGGAGCCAGCAAACAGAGACATAGCTGTTCGCACAGCATCTCCCAGGCTTCCTCTCCTTCCCACCTTCTGCTTGTCCAGGGCTCATCTTCTGATCTCCAAGGATCATCTGCTGGGCAATTCCCATGATTGCTGTTGATGAGGAGAGTTAAGTTCTGTAGACTTGCGCTTCAGTCATCTCTGATGGCCAGCTTCTGTTGGCTGTTTCCTAATTTGAGAGTGTCCATGCTTACTGTCTTCCACAGACTTCTAATGGTGGCAGAAGTTGTCGAGCACTTTGTCAGCTGGGTTTGAGACTCAGGTGTGTATTGGGTATGCAAGAACATAGAGCTAGCTAACAGAGACGTAGAAGTTGTCTCAGCAGCTAGTGCAGCCTGCTAAGCCCTCTGGTGCAGAGAGGTCCAGTAACCAACTGCTCAAGCCTGTGTGGGGCTGAGTAAAGACTGTGCAGCATGTCACATGACACCCTCTCCAGCACTAACTGGTGCATTTGTCCTTGATACATTGGAAGCCTTAGTCCAGACAGAGCATAAAAGGAAAACAGTGCTGTCTAGGTCTTGAGCTGAAGAGAAAGGTTGGTGCTTCACCCTGGCGCCAGGGCCAAAGTGCCATCCTCTATGGGAGGCGTGTTCTGGACAAGGCTCAGAATTGTTAACTGAACGGGCTAAAAGGAAGCAGTGATCACCCTGCACACTGTCAGGATGAATGATGAGGAGGTTGTCCAGGTCTTTGTGGAAAGTCTGCAGGGAAAAAAGGCTTGAGTTATGTGAAGCAAGGAGGACGGGACCTACCTCTGGAGGCCATAGTCAAAATGGGGAAACATGGAGGCTTGTCACGTCCGACAATAGGGAGAAGGCTCCTGCTTGACCCGTAGACCTGCAGCTTCAGACTAGGTATATTGCCTGCGCACTGGTGAGGATGAACAAGGCCTGTCAGGGGAGGCATCCAGAGCCATCTGAGCCTGAACCTAGTGTCCAAGCAGAGGGTAAGGTCATGTGATGGTTACTGGAAACTCACTCCTGCAGGGGCTGGTGGCACCCAGCCTCACACTTCAGGAGGATGTTGCTCATCAGAGGCTGAAGAAGCTGCAGAGACTGCCGAGGCTTGTCTGGCCCTTGGGCTATTACCCATTGCTGCTCTTCCATGTGCATAGCAATGACACTACCCGAGATAACCTGGAGCATATCCTGTGTTATTATGGAGCCCTGAGGGAGAGGCTAGAGGCTGTGGGAGCCCACATGACGTTCCTCAGTCCTTCCAGTGAAAGGGAAAGAATTGGTGGAAATGGACTCATCCAGCAGGTCAACAACTGGCTGCATGGCTGATGTCAGGGGCAGGACTTTTACTATAATGATTGTGGGACCCTCTCTGATGAACAAGAGTTACTGAAAAGGATTCATCTGACCATGTGGGACAAAAGTGCCTTTGTAAACAGGCTTGTAAATCTATCACGGAGGGCTGAAAAGTAGGCGTATAGCCTTGAGGAAGGGCTGCAGTAATCTGGAGAAAAATGGGGGCACAAGGGTTTGAGCAGATCTGTTTAGGGAAGGATGACAGGGAAGGCTCTCACACGTCCCCTGAAAAAGCTGCATGATTTGGGGCCTATTTCAAATGCCTGTAGAGAATTGTGTGAAGCATGGGGATAAGAAAGGAGCTGTATAGCCAGGATCTCTTTAGGATGATAAAGACCTGGTGGGGTAATTATCAAGCTTGGAGTCCTGTGATGGATGGATACAGGCTTTTCAGGAAAGATAGGGTAGGAAGATAAGAAGGATGGGTTGCATTTAATGCAAAGGAATGGCTTGAGCACATGGAGATTTACTGATGATGTTGTTCCACTGGGTCAAGAACGGGAGGTAGATGATGCCATCTTTAGGTAGCTGGAGAACACCTCACAGTCACAGATCTGGCTACTCCTGTACAATTTTAACAAACCCCAGTATCTGCCTGAAAGGCTGGGTGCAAGAAATCCCGGAGGTTGTTGTTATTTACTGAAGCCTATTTTGTGATGTAGTTGCTTGACGAACCAGTTAGGAGAGATGTTCTCTTTGAACTGCTACTCACAGACAAGGAGCAACTTGTTGAAGACGTGAAAGTCAATGGCAGTCTTAGCTGCAGCAATCATGAGATTGTCTTGCTCTCTTCTCTCAGGATCTCCATATTCTCTCAGGAAAAGCAGAAATACAATCAAACCTGCCACTGGACTGGACCATCCTTCATATCAGAGGATTGGGTCCTGGAAGATCAACCAGTTGGTTGATCGTCAAGCAAGAGAGCTGGGAGGACCTGTCAGCTCCTGACGTTCCTGCTCGGGGTGGGATTTCCAAGGGAACGGCTCTCAGGAGCTTCCCTTTTGCTGCCAAGCGAAGAAGCATCTCCCGCTCCCCTGACTCGGCCCAGCTGCCTTTTATTCTATGCCAGCGCTGCCCCAGACAGACCTGAGTTAATGGCCCTTGTTTCTTAATGCATCTCCAACGACTCCACAACAATCAACAGAAGCTTTTTCATGGGAATCTGTGATCTGCGCAGAGCTAAAGCAGAGAGTGAGAAAAGTCAAAGAAGAAAAAGAAAAAAAAACCAAACCCAAACCAAAATAGAAAGGAAGGAAAGTCAACAGCTCCAAACCCTATGCCAGGGACTTGGACTTAACTCACTGCCAAGAGCAAGGACAGGTATGGTTCTTGCTTTACTCATTTGAGAAAGCACGCGCTCTCTTTTTCTTTCTCCCTCTGATACTTGCTCTCAGACATTTCTATCTTTAATCACAGGATCATAGAATTGTCAGGGTTGGAAGGGACCTTAAAGATCATCTAGTTCCAACCCCCCTGCCGTGGGCAGGGACATCT
>WTSP01136406.1:0-12763 GCA_025331215.1 Actenoides lindsayi | reverse complement strand
GTTTTAAAAGCTGTATTTTATATATATATATATATATATATAAAAAACCATCTGGAAAGGTCACTAAAGAGTGGAAAGTAGGCTGATTTTATAAAGATATTTAAAGGATTAAGGACGTGACAGATTATGAAGGATATTGGGAGATGTTATAAGGCAATGAAATGGAAGATGAAGATTACTATAGATTATTATAAAATGTAGCACACATGGAGAAACTATTCCAGCTTCATATATTAAAAGCTGGGCTTGGTGATGACTATTGCTATTGAGAAGCAAATTAGGGAGTTTCATAAAAACATCAGCTCGGTGCTTGGCAGAAGTCAAAAGAAAACAAATGAACTGTAAAGAATTATTATTAAAGAAATAAGGAATATAAGTAGAACATTATGCCAGTTTGCAAACTCAGGGTCTGCCCACAGTTGTGCAGTTCTTGTCCCCATAACTCTGAAAAGAAATACAAGAGAACTTCAAGAGTTTCAAGGTGCTACAAGAGCTAATTTAACCTAAGTGTGTATTATAGAAAATTGCAAAATGAGTCGTTTTAAGAACACAGTTAAGAACAAACTGTTCTCTGCCTTTCCTCTGTAAATTCTAGGACCATGACATGAAGGAGGTGAATGCTATATAAAACAACAAATTTGCTAGATGCACCCTTGATAAGTTAGTCTTTATTATATTTTGATATTCTTAGTGAACAGAAACTAATCCTTCCTAGATTGACCCTTATCAACCTTGACAAAACAGGTAGTTTACTCAAGAAAATATAAATTTAGATGATTTTTATTAAATGAATGGCTTATAATAAAAAAATAAAAAAATATAAAATAAAAGGGATTGTTTCTTTGACAACCATCAAAAGTTTAGTGTGGTGGTGGCTACAGTTTCTGAATGTTGAAGGTGGTATATTAAGTCACCAAATCATAGAATCATTGGAGTTGGAAGGGACACCTAGAGATCCTCTAGCCAACCCTTCCACCAAAGCAGGTTTCCCTAGATTACATTACACAGAATTGCATCCAGGCAGGTTTTGAATACCTCCAGAAAAGGAGACTCCATGGAACTCCTGGGCAGCCTGTTCCAGTGCTGCAGCACCCTCATGATAAAAAAGATTTTCCTTATATTTATATGAAACTTCAAGTATTCCAGCTTGTGCCCATTCCTCCTTGTCCTGTCACTGGTGAAAAGAGTCTGTCTCCATCCTCCTTGCACTCACCCTTTAGATATTTATAGACACTGATAAGGTCTTCTCTTCTCCAGTCTGAGTAGTCCCAGCTCTCTCAATCTTTTCTTGTAACAGAGCTGCACAAGTACCCCAATCACCCCTGTTTCCCTCTGCTGGACTCTCTTCAGTAGTTTCCTGTCTCTCTTGAACTGGGGAGCCCAGAACTGGACACAATACTCTAGATGTGGTCTCACTAGGGTAGACTAGAGGGAGAGGAGAACCTTCCTCCACCTACTGGACACTCTTCGTTATGCACCCCAGGATTCCATTGGCCTTCTTGGCCACAAGGGCACATTACTGGCTCATGGTTAACTTATTGTCTACCAGGACTCTAGGATTCTTTTCCTCAGGGCTGCTTTCCAGCAGGTCTACCCTGAGCCTATATTGGTGCATGGGGGTGTTCCTTCCCAGGTTCAGGAACCTACCTTTACCCTTGTTGAACCTCATTAAGTTCTACTCTGCACAACACTCCAGCCTGTCCGGGTCACACTGGATGGCAGCACAGCCCTCTGGTGTGTCAGTCACAACTCCCAATTTTGTATCATCAGCAAACTTGCTGAGGGTACACTCAGTCCCCTCACCTAGGTCAAATAAGATCAGACCAGTACTGATCTTTGGGGAACACTGCTGGTTACAGGTCTTCAATTTGACCCTGCACCGTTGATCATGACCCTCTGATCTTTGTCACTCAACCAGCTCTCAATCCACCTCACTGTCCATTCATCTAACCCACACTTCCTGCGTTTTCTAATGAGGGTATTATGGGAGACAGTATCAAAAGCCTGCTGAAGTCAAGGTAGATTACATTGATCACTCTCCCCTCCTTTAACCAATTATGACATCATAGAAGGATATCAGATAGGTCAAGCATGATTTCCCCCTGTGAATCCATGTTGACCTCTCCCAATAACTTTCTTTTCTTCCACATGTTCTGAGATGACATCCAGAACAATTTGTTCCATCACCTTTCCAGGGACGGAGGTGAGACTAAATGGTCCGTAGTATCCTGGGTCATCCTTTTTGCCCTTTTTAAAGACTGGAGTGCCATGGGCCTTCCTCCAGTCCTCAGGTGATGGAGAGTGGCACAGCAATAACATCTGCCAGCTCTCTCAGCACTCATGGGTGCATCCCATTGGGGCCCCTGGATTTATGGATGTTCAGTTTGCCTAAGTGGTCTCTAACCTGGTCCTCCTCTCCCGAGAGAAAGTCTTCCTCTCTCCAGACCTTTTCTCTTACCTCCAGGGTGTGGAATTCATGAAAGCTGGCTTTAGCAGTGAAAACCTAAGCAAAGGCGTCATTCAGTAACTTCACCTTCCCTGCATCTTCCAACACTAGAGTGCTCACCTCATTCATCAGTGGGCCCACATTTTCCCTGGTTTTCCTTTTTCTATTGATAGACTGGAAAAAAACCTTTCTTGTTGTCTTTGATGCCCCTTGACAGATTCAGTTCCAGGTAGGCCTTAGTTTTCCTCGTTGCAACCCAGCATTCTCTGACAACATTCCTACATTCCTCCCAAATCTTGTTTTCCACATTCTATAAAATTCCTTATTCCATTTGAGTTTTTCCAAAAGACTCTTACTATCCATGCAGGTCTCCTGCCTGCTTTGCTTGATTTCTTACTCATAGGGATCTGACTGCAAGACTCTAAAAGGAGCTGCATTGCCATCATGTCCCTCAAATGAACAGTTATCAGTGCACATAGTACTGAAATTATGCAGGAGGTTTAGTAGCCATCACTAGGTACTATTTCCACTTGTCAATTTATTTTCTATTTAATATTAATAATTCTGTGTCTATATTACACTGTACAAGAATACTGTTGCTTTAATGACATTTACAATTGTCTTCAGATTCATGTAGTGAATCTGTAGTGTAGAAAAAGTGACAGTATCATTTTCCTAGATGAGAAGGCCTCAGATCCAGACACATAGATACCCAAAAATATTTAGCCATACCTGGACTTTCTATTTCAATGCTCAAGCAATTTGAAAAACAATGTCCAGAGCCAAATTTAGGTGGAATATTGATAACTAAATCTGTATTGTGAACCTCAATCCCTCTTAAGAATATGAACCCTTGGGATGCTCAAATTCCTCGGGTATACGAAATTCTGCTTATCTTCTTCTTGTCTAAAGGCACTTTGAACATGACATTAATTCATTGGGCCCTTCTAGATCAAGGCTCTCTCCCACAAGAACCCATAAAAGCTTCTTTTTCTTTTTTTTTTTTTTTTTTTTTAATTCCACTTTCAAGGGCAGAGGATTGAGAAGAGTACAGGCAAGAGGGTGTTTACAGAATGCATTTCTTGAATGAGCACTATAAAAATATCAGACTTAACTACCATTTTCCTGAAGAAGGAGTCTAGAAGAATTGTCAATGTCCTTTAGATAAGGATTTAGTGATTAGGAAATTTATTCAGGACATAAGAGATTCTTGGTTTAATTTCTCCTCTGTGTGAGGAGACTTAAAACCAGAGTTTCTATTTATGCATTTTACACTTGAAATACTTAATAATCCCTTGGAGCTGAATCCAAACTCCAGATGTCCCAGGGGAAAGTTATAAGCACTAAATTACAGCCCTTGTTCACTCATTTTTCTTTATCTCATCTTCTTCAACACAGGTTGTCCAGAATTGCTTTAGACCAAGTGGAAAAACTTCAGACAATGCAGATGGGAGTCCACACACACTCACTCCTCATTCCTTAGCCTAGCCCACTGTTACCTGCTTCTACAGATCCATTCCACTGCTCTAGAAGTAACAAATACACAGTCCTCAGGACGTGCACTCCCCAGGCAGTGCAGTCTTTCAGGACTTGATGGACTTTTCTTGGTCTAAGAGATTGTTATTCTATGCCTATTGCTTAAACTGTTTTAGCTTAAAGTGTGTCCTAGATATGGTAAAAGTCCAGCAGTCACTTCATAACAAACAAGATCAGTGTTTTGTCAGGGGAAAATAGGGGAGGCTGTTCAGTAGTTTTCACAGTTTAGCAGATAATGAGAAGGAAACAGGCTGGTTTAAGAAAATATATAAAAAGTCACCCAGGCAGACCCAAGACTGCAGTGGAATAGGCCCTCAGGACCAGTATTGGACTCCTCCAATCAAATACCTTTGGATATTGATGACTTGCTCTGTTGGCCTACCTCTCTTCCTAAGAAAGTCAGTCATCATTGGCCTTAAAATCCAGGGGGTCTTTGGAAAGGTGAACACAATGCCAGAGAGAAAAGGAGATATAGTAGGTTGTTCTGTGTAGCAATTTTATCTATATGAAGCTCTTATCTATTAGTTCATTAGAAACTAATTAGGAAATTATTAGGAAAATATTTTGTGAGTCCTCCAAGTTTCAGAGTCTAGACCCAAAAGACTTGTGTTTATTGACAAACTGTTATAATTATTTACCTTTTCCTTTCAGATATTCTATCTGCTTAATCAGGTATCACAAAAATATATAAGTGATCAAACATCATGCAAAATCTAAGTGGTGGCAAATATAAAATGTTAGTTTGTAGACTATCTGTGTTAGAAATTGTTTATCTTTATCTAGCCTATACAGTGAATTCAGAAAGAAAAAAAAAGAAATTATGTGCAAAAGATTCATTGAGAAAATGGACTAAGTTTGCTCTAAATATTAAAAACTGCTCAAAGAGCCTTTGTTATCATCTTCTTTTTAATTCAAGAACTACTGAAAAGTAGTTCTAGTTTGGAGGTTTTTTAATTGACCTTTTAATACCCCAAAATCACCCTGGAGACAATATGTGGTCTGAAAAATAAACATGGTTCCAGAATTCTCCTTAGGTCTTCTTCTACATAAACAAATGCAATTTAATTATCTCATTTTATAGTTTAAGATTAAAAGTTGGTGATAATAAATGTCAATATAAAAAGAACATTCAGATACTTAACAGACATGTAAGTTAATTAACTATTTGTTTTCTTCTTAAGAAATTGCTTCTCAAAGTCTTTTTCTAGCAGTTAACGGCTGGTATATTAGCTAATAGGCAGAAAGAGTACCAAGGACAAAGATAGTAATATAAAAAAACCAAATAATTGTAGTAAAGAAGAATTTTTCAAAAGACTGCTGATATTGCAGAGGGTAGAAAATAGTTGGAGAAATGAGAGTATTTTGCAACAAACAATGTTATAATATACCTAAATAGCATAATGAAAAATTTCTAATTAACAAAAACACAAGTAACTTTATTAAAGCTAAGAAGGTTTCTTCATTCGAACATTACTATTTAAATTTATTGCAGAATCTTGGGCATTAGTTTGAATCCAATAATATTCAGTTATTTTTCACACAAAATCATTGTTTTCTTGATTAGCAAATGGTAATAACAATAGAAACATTGTCAAAAAACTGCTTTCAGTGTAGTAATTTCATCAATGAACTCACAGCATTTTTTATCAAATAAAAAGTAAAGTGAAATAAAACTTGGTATATTGAATTCACACTTTGGTGCATCTTTGTAATTGTAAGAAAACGCATTTTAATTAAAATAAGTACATAGGAATGTATTTTCAAAGTTCACATGAAAAGGAGGATAAGCAGATGTAAAATTTAATTCTGTTCTTAAAATCTGTTTGAGATTTTACTATTTTATCTTGACATTTTTTATTTAAGAAACCCTCCAAACTGAACTATTTAAAAATTCCAAAGCTAGAATATTAAACCAATGAAATGTAGGGGTTTTCTTTAAGAATGTATACTTTCTTATGGGAAAAAAAAAAATAGCTTCGACTATCATGTCTCTTCATCTTTAGAAAGGGGACAAGGGAGAATAATTTTGCAGATGCAGAAAATGTAAGAAGTAACTTCAAACCAATCCTGTTTTCCCAAAGTGAACAACTGCAGCTTCTCAGACGGAATTTCCCATTTTGTTTTGCATACTTTTTTCTACAAGGCTGAAACAAATAGCTGATGATCACTAAAAACTTTCTGTCAGATTTATAATAGGGTTGCATAAATTTTTTATCTCAAATAAAATTAATAGAATTACTACAACCAAGGGATTGCCAATTTGTTTTCATGAACATTTTCCTGGTGAAAAATAATAAGACAGCAAAATCTGTTGATGATGTTCCAGCAGAACACTACATGATTTACAGTTGTAGTTCTTAAAACATTTTTAAAATGCAAGCACCATAATAGTTAAATGTGTTTATAATCAACAGTGTTAAACCAGGCTATTAAAATTTAAATTCATAAATCCAAATAAATACAACAGAATGCTGAGTCAAAGACATCTTAAGACTGGATTACCCAAGAATTCCTCAATAAAGCAAAGAATAGAAAAAACTCCATCATGAAAGTAGCAAAAATTTTGATAAATGTTGGCATTGACCCTTCCTATCTTTACTTCCTTACCTGTGTAATAAAACATATAAAGCCTACACAGCACAATACAGAAGAAATAATCATTATATTTCTATGTTGTACTTAGTTCTTCCTTTGCACTTTTAAGGAGTCCTGCTAGCAGTTATGGACATCATTTGTCTTTCTGGCACAGAGCATCGACCACTTGTAGAACAGAAAAACATCACCAGGATAAACTGGAATGTTCTAGTTTGTCACAACCATGCAGAGGTTTTATTTTTGCCTTTCAGTCTTCATCATTTGATTCCTTGTAACAACAGTTATCTACATGAGCATTCAAGTAGACCTATTATTGAACAGATGGTATATTGTCATCTGAGGATGTTCGTTTATACAACCATATATTGAGTAATTTCTCTGTATTATTTCAGCATATCATAATGTTTACATGACATATTGGTAAAAATAATATATACTTCCCCAATCCTTTTATCAGTGATGATGTGAGAAAATACAGGAATTTATTAAAGTCTTTGCTGCACTTGTTAGTTACGGTTAATTGACTGGGAAGGATTAAAAATGGAGAGTTTGATCCTGTGAAGATTTGGTCTAATTTCTTTC
This sequence comes from Actenoides lindsayi, assembly GCA_025331215.1. Taxonomy (NCBI): domain Eukaryota; kingdom Metazoa; phylum Chordata; class Aves; order Coraciiformes; family Alcedinidae; genus Actenoides; species Actenoides lindsayi. The sequence continues at coordinate 5,604 of WTSP01136406.1, read as the reverse complement.
ATCAGTTCATGTTCAAATATAAAATCATTGTTCCTTGAGTGAACATTACATATTCAGGCATCCCAAAATCATGTTCTAGTGAGCAGATATATATCAATATAGTTGTAAATTCAATGTTCAAAAAGGTAATAAATTTCACCATTGAAAACACTTGTGTACTAAACTGAGCCTTCAAGAACCTTGTCTTCAGAACAAAATGTAGGCATAATTAGTCAAACTATTTAACAACATATTTGCATAACTTACATGTACACGAACTGAATTTCAAGTTCCAAAAATTATGAATAAGTTTTGGTTCAAGATGAGACTCCTACATTTAAGTGTGTACATGAAAGCTATTATAGTCATTGGGGATGGTATCAACAGAAACTGGTTACTGAAACCTGAAGAGCACTTTACTTCACCAAGCTGACCTAACTAACATTCAGTTCAGTTGCCTAAACAGATGTGTAGTGAGGCCTGAGAGAGTCATTTGAGTTCCCAGGTTGTCCACATGTGTCTGGAAGCTTAAAGTTTCAGAAAAAAGGAAACCCTTTTTCGTTCTGGAGCAATAGCTGAAGGTCAGATGGGATATGCCACAGTACCTAAAATGAGATCAGTTTATGTCTTCATTAAAAAATTAATGCAAAGTTATGTATAGCATCAAGATATATCACCTGCCACAACATTTTTAGCTACATAACTTCTAAAAAGTAGACAGAAATCTGAAAAAAAGTACACATATAGTAGATTTTATTCAAGATTCTGAAGTAACACCATAAATTTGTCACATTAATCTTAACATCAAAACATCATCTTGGATGAAGCTTTGAACAACCTGATCTGGCAAAAAGATATCCCTGATTACAGAAGGGGGGTTGGACTAGATGACTTTTAAAGGTTCCTTCCAACTCAACCTGTTCTATGATCTATGACTCTGTGATCTTCTCCATTTCATTTAAAATATATGTAAATTGCTTTTCAAAAGACTAGAGGGAATTGCACTATGCCTTTTCAGACAGGATTTATTGTTAATATCATGTAGTAATATCCTCTAATTCTTATTATGTAAATATCTACCAAAGTAAGATGGAGGAAATGTTTTGTCCATTTTTCTAGCTGAATTACATTTCTCTGACATCAGGGGTCACTATCATATTCATTCTAACTTCAGGGTAGACAAAGTACAAGTTTTCTACCTTTAGACATACAGTAGGCATAAAGACTATAGAGACTCTAACAGACATAAGTTTGATACAAAAAACACAACACAACAAAACAAAACAAAACAAAACAAAACAAAATGAGGCACAAACACACCAGCACACATTGGGCTGGTGCATAGGACATTGGAGGAGAGTCTGAGGGGTTGAAATTTCCATCCTGAAGATGAAAATGGGAAATCTTACTGTGATCTACAATTACCTATCAAGTGAATAAGGGAAAATATTGAGATAGACTCTCCTCACAGGTGCAAAATGGTAGGATAAAAGGCAACAGATGCAAGTTGTATCCAACTAGATAGAAAAAAATACTTTTTCTCCATGAACATAGTAAAATATTGATATAGGTTTCCCAGAGACACTGCAGAATCTCCATCATTGGAGATATTCAAAACTCCCTTAAGACTGACCTGAGCAAACTGTTATAGTTGGACATCCTTTGATCAGCTGCCTCCAGCATCCCCTTCCATCATAAATTATTCTATGCCTCTGCAATAATTCTTCTCCTCCATGTTAACTTTCCTCAGGATATATGTAGATTTAATTGTGCTAAGGCCAACAAACATTGCCTTTTCATTATTTTATTAGACTGAGCTATACAGTGAATGAATAACAAGAAAGTAAATTCATACTGTGTTTCTAATAAGTGACATTAGTAGCCATTGTAAGTGAATGAGGAGGCAGATAAACTTGCATTGTTGTTGAAATTCTTCTCATCATGTGTGGACAAATGGTGTACTTAACATATTGTCATCATTTCTCTGACCCTATTAGGATGCAAAGCAGAAATCAGGGGAGAAAATTATTCTTGAAAAGAAACTCTTTTGCTAGCACAAACCTGATGGACATGAGTTCTTAAGAACGCTAGAGACAACAGAGGCGTATTTTAACACCATAATTTTCAGAGGCCACTTCAGCTATTCCTGAAGTCTTGGTGGTACGTATATGGAAGTGATCATTAACTATCTGAGAGTTTTGTCTACCCTGTACTGACAGAACTAAGCACAGGTATCTAGTTAGCTCATATCGGACATTGCCCTACTTTAATCCCTCAAACTGTAACATGCAACTTCTTGAATGCTTTCAAGAAATAATATCCTTCATTTTAATTTGTGCTTTGCCCCCATTACACTTTTTCATAAGTTTGTGACAGTGAAGGATTGTGAAGTACTTGTGAAGTACTTATTTTATTTAGAATTGATTTAGACAAAACAGCCAAAGGATAAATGCAATATTAATAGATACGCATGGTATGAATGCAAATTATTCTTAGGAAGGTGGGATTTGTTACTGTAGGAAGCAGACCAAGTTGCCAACTACTCCACCATTCAGTGATGAAAAATTTGGAGAAACAATCCCAAGGTTAATATTCTATAAACAATATCACTGACAATTTAACATAGAGTGCTGTGATTCCTCCTAGCTTCATTGAATGTTAGAAAAAAATCTCTAATTTCCCTTCATAGATTATTGAGAAGGTACATAGATTCCATTGAAATTAAATTACAGACCATGTGAAAAGGCCTGAGAATAAAAAAGTTTAGTTTATTCTTTTATCTTTAAAACATAAAGTTTTAAGCTGCTCTCAGTGAATAGTAAAATAATGAACCTGTATGAATTGTCACCATCTTGGAACTTCGGACTACAAAGTTCATCTATGTGTGCAGAGAAAAATTTAAAAAAACCCAAAAAACAAAGATAAACATTATTTTTCCAAGAATGGAAAAGTAGGAGTTTGAAGTTCAGATGGTAATCTTCTCTGGTCTACATGATAATTTCTCTACAAAGTGGTCTTAAAGGTGATCATAATACAACATAGTCCTATTTTCTGTGAATTTTTCTATTTTCTTCTTGGATATCAGCAAAAATTTGCAATGATTAGTTGGGACCAAATAAATATACTTTACACAGATGAAATAAGCTTTTTTTGGTTTGCATCCAAATTACTGGAAGTGTGGAACTTTGCTCAAGTTGTATTTTGAGTATATAATCTGAATTTAGTATTTAGAACAGGCACATTCAGGGCTAGAGCAGAACAACTTAATATAAGTTAACGGCTTTTGCAATGTTCACTTTTCCTTATCTGGAATACTCCACCATGGAATACATTGCCCTGTTTCATTTGTGGTTTGGTTTTGTGTTGTTCTTTTTTTTTTTAACTTCTACATTTCCCTTATCTGTCTTCCCTCTTTTGCCTTAGTAAATGCAATATGTCTGTGGGTTAAATTTTTTGACATTCCAATCAGCAAAGCATACCTCCACTTCAACACAGATTAAAATTATATCAGTCTCATCCTTCACCCTTATTCTGGTTTCTGAATGTATTCAAGTCTCTCATCCTAAATTCCATAGATCTGTCCATGGTAGCACCCAGCTGGGCAGGAGACATGACTTCTCCTTGTGCAGACACAAGTTTGTCGAGCCAGCTCTATAAGGAGCCAAGGACTATCTCAGGCCTCATCATTTTTTAATTCCATGACAGATGCATATTTTCAGTATTGCTTTATGTAACAAAAAAGATGTAGCAAGCATAGCTGAAACAACTCTTGTCATTTTCCCACTGAGGAGAAAAGAAACCAAGAAAATCACATCTGACAAACACAAATCATAAAATGAGCAAGACTTCATGGGAGTTATAATAACTATATGAATTCAGTAGGATTCTCTTTTAAATTTTACCAGTTTTCCAAAATCAGTGGAGTCTGTGCAACTAGTATCTGCTTGTGGTAACAAAGCTAATTTTTTTTCTAATGATCATAGAATCAATCAGGGTGGAAAAGACTTTTAGGATCATCAAGTCTGTCCATTAAATCAGCATGGCCAAGTCCACTACTAGGTCCCTAAGTGTTACATCTATACATCTTTTAAATACCTCCAGAAATGGTGACTCCACCACTACTCTGGGCAGCCTGTAGAATTTTGACTGAACTCCAGTATGTTCGTATCTGCATTTGGAGACTCAGAAACAGTTATAGGTTATCATATTTGGTCATTTTCGTCATTACATCCTAGCTACATGAAAATGATTACCGAATTATTCAAAAGCTAAAGTTACCTTTTGGTTCAGTAATTTTCTTGAGCATCATTTGTTTTTCCTTCAAGAACAGAAAAAAAATATGATAGCCCTGAAAACTGAAGAAAAATAAAAGGATGACTACAGATGAAATCAAAACATTGAGAAGTGTGAACAGATATTGGTACACATTGACGAGATCGCCCTTGAGCCTTCTTTTCTTCATCCTAAATAGTCCCAGCTCTCTCATCTTTTCCTAGTAAGAAAGATTTTCCAGTCCCTCAGTCATCCTTCTGACACTTTGCTGGAGTCTCTCCAGTATGTCCATGTCTCTCCTGTACTGAAGAACAAAAAAATGGACATGTTACTCCAGCTGTGGCCTCACCAGAGCTGAGTGGGGAGAAGGATCATCTCCCTCAATTTGCTGGCTATATTTCAGCTAATGTAGTCAAAGATACTATTCACTGCCTTTATAGCAAAGGCACATTGCTGACTCATGTTCGATTTGATGTCCACCAGGACCCCAGGTGCATTTTTGCAAAGATCTTTTCTATCTTGGCTACCCCCAGAGTACACTGGTACATGGAGTTGTTTCTCCCTGGTGCAGGACTTTGCATGTTGAACTTCATAAGGTGCCTGTCAGTCCATCACTCCAGCCTGTCAAGGTTTCTCTGGATGGCAGCACAGCCATTTGGTGTATCAAGCAGTCCTCCCCATTTTGTATTATCAACAAACTTGCTGAGAATAGACTCTGTCCCATCAAACAAATCTTTAATGAAGATGTTGAACGGGATTGGACACATTATTGACCCCTGGGGTACACCGTCATTTACTAACCTTCAACTAGACTTTAAGCCACTGATCACAACACACTGGGCCCAGTTGTTCAGTCAAGTTTCAGTACACCTCACTGTTTGGTCATCCAGCCCATACATCATCAGCTTTTCTATGAAGATGTTATGGCAGACAGTGTTGAAAACATTACTGAAGGTTCCTAAAACAGGTAAAAGTAGACACTAACAGATGTCTCAGATATACATACAGGTATTTCTGCAAATGGGGATGTAACACCTGAAACTTCCAACTGTTTTACACAGAATTTCAGCACCTAAGTAAGTTCAGTATTTTCCATACTAAACAGTATCATTCTCAGAGAGCTTGAAGGGATTCTTTAAGCAATGGAGCACCCTGAATAAAAACCCTGTCCCTTCCTTTTTCTATGCTCCTCCAGAGCAGAAAAAAACCCCAAACAAACAACAATAGGTCCAACAGAAAAGTAAGCAGGAGGTCCAACTGAAAAGTATTCATTTGTCAGGATGGGAAAAGGCACTCATGTCTGAAGTCATTAACAAGGAATTTTTATATATATATATATATATTTTTTTTTTT
>WTSP01136405.1:0-12957 GCA_025331215.1 Actenoides lindsayi | reverse complement strand
GAGCAGGGTGCTCAGAGCCCAACCCAACCTCCCCTGCAATGGTGCCAGGGATGGGGCAGCCACCACCTCTCAGGGCAGCCTGGGCCAGGCTCCCACCAGCAACAATTTCTCCCTTCTCTCCAGTCTAAATCTCCCTCTTTGAGTTTCAAACCATCACCCCTTGGCCTGTCCCAACAGACCCTGCTCAAAACTCTGTCCCCATCTTTCTGACAGGCCCCTTCAAGTGCTGAAGGACCTTGCCCTTGTTGAACCTCAGGAGGTTCACCATACTCTGCCAGCCCTTTGCAGACACAATGGGCAGAGCTTTGGTCCTGACTGATCAACGCTCTTTGTAAAAGCCTCTTCATCTTCTCCTCCCCACTGCCAGACAAAGGGTGCTCATAGTTTTCTGCCAGGCTTTGGGTGCTGGTGTTTGTGCTGTTAACAAACTGCAGTGCTTGGCACGTACCTGCCTTTGGCCTCTTGGTCTGTGGGCACCCCCCCTGTGCCTTGATTAGTGCAGAATAAATATTTAGATAGTGGGATAAGAGCCTTACTCAGTGTAATTAGTGTTTTCGTATGTGTCTGTTAGATGAAATATTAAAACCTTCATCATCATTATTATTTACTTAGACTAAATTGTTGCGAGTGACTAATGATCCTCCTTCACGCGTACGTCTAATCTGTGAGCAGCTATTCCAGGAGAGGTATAAGAAACTGTTTATTTAGAAATGGTACCAAGTGGCTGGCTCAGGATCATGTTGGTGTACATAGCAAGGTGGGGTTGGTCTCTCCTTCCAAGGAGCAAACGACAGGGCAAGAGGAACCAGCCTCAAGTTGCCCCAGGGGAGGTTTAGGTTGGAGCTGAGGAACAATTTATTCATGGCAAGGGGGGTTCAGGGCTGTTCCAAGCTGCCCAGGGCAGTGGTGGAGTCCCCATGATCCCTGGAGGGGTTTCCAAGCTGTGGAGCTGTGGTGCTGAGGGGCGTGGTTCAGTGGTGACCTGGCAGTGCTGGACCCAATGATCTGAAAGGTCTTTTCCGACCTAAACTGTTCTGTGATAAAACATATTTATCACAGTTCTTTTACCCCCTTGGTACACCCTGAAACCTGCTTCCTGAGCAATTCAACTTCTGAAGTTTTCGTATCTCAACTGTAGCGATATATCAAGGTATTAACCCCAACCAGTTATTCACCGAGGGTGTTTGAGCAGCTAATAACCAATCTCCCTTGAAGAACGTGGAAGGTATAAATGGCCAACTGGCACCTTAAGATGTTTCAATGCTGTAGCACATCTACCTTGCACAGGAAGGAATTCTGGCTGGTGAAACTGCTTCGCCTCTTGGGTGCTAATTTCTACACCCTGCTACTGACCCGATGGAGATGACCAAGACTCACTGGAGACATCTCATTGTTCTCTTCCCCGATGTGTTCTACCCTTGGACTCTTCCTGCTGCTGAGGTAGTTCTGGAGCCATTGGGGATGTGGGAGGTTGATGGCAAAGCAGAAAGAGCTTGTCTTCTTGGGTACTGAAACCATTTGGATTTAACCAGGTGCCACCACAAGCAGGGACTGTGAACAAATCAAGTAACCGAGTTGTTTAATAACCACTTATTAAAACTGTAGCGTTTCAGCTTTACTTTGATCTTTTTGTTTTCAAAAATGCTTTCAATTTTCATCCATTTCTATTAAATAAGGTTAAAAATCAGGATAATCCCCTTACAGAAAGACCTAGACCTCTTGTTTTCTTTTGAAGGAACGTTTTGTTCAACTACAAAAAAGCAAAGGGAAGACTTCAAAGGATTTTCTGTTGTTATTTTGGAGAGAGCAGCGGTATTCTCATTTCAGGTTAATCCCAAACTATATCTGCTGTGAAATATCTTTTTGCCTTGGCAGAGCTAGAGCAGTGATTATGCAGACAGCTTTGTTTGCAGTACGAGTTCCAAAGATATTTTAATTTCATTTCTATCTCAGTGGTTTCAGAAGATGTGTTTCACCTAGGGAACGAGGAGGAGACGGGAGAGGACAAGTGCATGTGAGCTAGAAAAATTGGGGGAATCCACAAAAAGGCTGTGGGGTAGAATCACAGACTGGTTTGGGTGGGAAGGGACATGTCAGGGTCATCTAGTCCAACCCCCCCCAGAGCCCTGGGAGCAGAGGGGCAGGATCCTCCCCCCCTTCACCTGCTGCCCACGCTGCTGGGGATGCAGCACCGGAATGTAAAAGAACCAGTATCAGCAGAGCAAATATGACATGGAGTTAGATGTGGATGGCTGGAAGACACCTGCAAAGGGATGTGAAGAGTGTAGGACTGGGCTGGAGCGGCCAGTAAAGGCCTGATGTTGTGCAAAGGCAGCAGGGGAGGCAGCATGAGCCTTGGTGAGGAGAGGTATTAAGGACAGGTAGGGCCTGGCAGAAGATGCCTTTTCCTGGTGTCTCAAGATCCCATGAGAAGCTTGTCCATGAAAAAATGGCAGGTGCCCCAGATGGTTTGGTTCTTGTATCCTTATTGCTCAGGTCTTTTCAAGATGTCTTGAAACTTTACAGCTTTTCTCCTGCCAGTCATAGAATGGTAGTGGTTGGAAGGGTCCAACCTCCCTGCCAAAGCAGGATCACCCAGGACAGGCCACACAGGAACAGATCCAGGGGGGTTTGGAATCTTTCCAGAGAAGGAGACTCCACAACCTCTCTGGGCAGCCTGTTCCAGGCTCTGTCACCCTCACAGTAAGGGAGCTCCTCCTCATGCTGAGGTGGAACTTCCTTTGTTCCAGCTTATACCCATTATTCCTTGTCCTATTTCTGGGCACCATGGAAAAGAGACTGGCCTCTTCCAGTTGACACCCACCCCTCAGATATTTATAGACACTGATCAGATCCCCTCTCAGCCTTCTCCAGACTAAACAGCCCCAGCTGTCTTAGCCTTTTTTCAGAGGAGAGATGTTCCAGACCCTTCCTCATCCTCGTAGCCTCCCTTGGACTCTCTCCAGTAGATCCCTGTCCCTCTTGAACTGAGGAGCCCCAAACTGGACGCAGTATTCCAGGTATGTTTTCACCAGGGCAGAGTTCATTTTATTCTGTGGGGAAATTAAGTCCCGGGGTAAGACATAGGGGGCTGCTTTCCTCCAGCTGGTCCCAAGTCCTTTATTCCTCATCCTCTGCTTGGTCTCCACTGGCCGCGTGGGCCGTGCCGCCAAGGGAGCAGAAGCCGTGAGCCATGAGCACCTTGAGCTCCCCCAGCCCATTAGCCCGTGACAAAAAGGGAGTAATCTCTGAAGATGGCTCTCTAAACGCGGCTTCGCCGCGGTGATGTTATTAGCGTCGTTTCGCCCAAAGCAATTATGTTATTGAAAGAGTCCCTTGTGCTGCCAGGGCTCTGGCTACGCTTTATGGGGCTTAAATGAGGTTCCTGAAAGAAGGAGGTTTTCAGGGAGCTTTAATTTTATCCAGCCTCTGACTCATTAGCACCTCTCTTTGCAATGGTACCTCCCAGATGGAAGATGTGACGAAGGATGCCCGGCTCCCACGGAGCTGGAAAGGTGGCCCTCACATCTCCGATAATGGTGTAAAGATCTAATTTTTTAGGGGATTTTTTTTTTTCCTCTTGACCAGATTCTGAGCAAGCCGTGTGAGTCATCTGTAGGTGGTTCACCTAAATGGGCATGGCTGGAGGAAATAATCGCGGTGGCACCGACGGGTTGTGATGTTGGCTGGGTCTGATACGCGGAGTGAAACGCGGGAGCGTCGCGGTCTCTGACAACATCCCCCATCCCCGGGGTCCTCTCGGAGCCAACTCATTTCCATTTTGTCCATGATTCCCACGCAGTGGGACAGCTGAGGAGCTGGGCCTGAAGTGTGCCGAGAAGTTTTCTTTGTTTTCTTGAGAGATCTTCTTGGGGCTGGCACTTTGAGACATACTCTGATGTAATGTGGGTTTGGTTGGGTTTGGGTTTGTTTGCTTTTGGTTTTTTTTCCTCATTCCTTTCCTCCTCAAGCAGGTTGTAAATGTTTGTGCAGTGCCACGGCCGATCCTACCCACTTCCTCCCACCCCAAGGTTAAGGGGTGAAGAGCTCTCCCGTCACAGCCGTATCCCAAACTCATCCATCCGTGGGGCTTCCTGGTGGGTTTGTTAGTTCCAATGCCTTAGCCCTGAGCTGACACCCCAAGGAGTCTTGTGAGGGCTGTTATCAGCTTCAAGGTGACTCGTAGCTCTTATCACCATCTCCGTTGGATGGTGGATGGGACCTGACTTTATCAAATCTCATGATGGGGTGGAGGGGGAAGAGCGACCGTTGCCTGTGCTGTTTGCAGGAGAAGTGAAAATGTTATCTGATAACGTGATATGGTGGAATATTTGGAACTGAGTTTATCTTCGAAGCCTTGGGAAAAGAGGTGGAGATGAAGGGGTTTTTTTCTCTCTCTGGTTTGGCACGGATTCCCAGGTAGATTGGAAGGATTATATGGCGTGTAAACACCTGCCATCTGGTTTGGAGGGATGAGGACCGCGTTCAGCTTGTGGACCAGTGTCCCTCGGGTCTTTTTCTGCTGGGCTGATGGTAGCAGTTGAACTTAAAGGAAGAGATAAATGACATCCAAAAGATTTGTATGGATTGGAGCCTTAGTACAGGAGATCCAAATACCTGGCCAAAGCAAGGCAGATTCCTGTCTAAACCCCCCCCTTTGTTTTTCACATTGCTTTGGAGATAAGGTGACACGTCAGATAAACCCTGGGGATAAGGTGCCACTTAAGATAAGCCCTGGGCAACGCTTGCTTCTCCTTCTGCACTTGGTCTGCCTTGCCCTGGGCTCCCTTATTTTTCTTCCAGTTCAGCTTTTTACAGGACATGTCCTGGCTGAAAGCTCGATCTGCTGAATTTATTCCAAGCCTTTGCCCATCTTCTGCTACAAAACCACAGTGGGGCTTCTCTTCACGGTGACAGAAGTCGGTCTCACCTCTCCCCTGCTGCCTGTAGCTTTGCTTTATATACAGGGAGGTGAAGAAAACATCCCGGTCGTGGAGGATTTCTTTGGCAGTGCCCAGTGGTGGCCCCGTTCTTCAACCTAATACCTGTTCCTTACAGGTGATCCCAGAACATCCAAACTTCCATTTTCTGCTTAGATAAATAAATCCACAGCTCTTTGCGCAAATAACTGGTAGGGGTGTTGCACAGCCTGCCCGGGGCTGAGTCGGGTACGTCCTCTTTCCCACGGTGTTTATCGGCTCCGACGTCTTTGCCTTCAAGTCTCCCTTTGGGAAAAAAAAAGGCCTTTTAATCCACAACTGGGATTGAGAGCCAGTTCGTGGCACATGTCTGTCACTGCAGTTAATTAAGCGGTTACGTGGAGAGGTGTTGGGAGAACTGCTGGGCGCCCCGTGTGAGTAACGGAACGAAGCGGTTGGAAGCCTTTCACGGGACCACGTTGGTCGGGCAGCGAGGTGCCTGTTTCATGCTCGTGAATCAGGTGCCCCGAGCGTGACGCGAGAGCTTGATGCAGCAAGAGGATCATTTCTGCCTTCTGAAATCCAGCGCCGCAAATCAAATGCGCTTTTGACCCTGCTGCGGCCGAAGCTACCGGGACACGTGCGATAGGACCGGGTAGGTCTTCATGGCTGGGTGAATAAGTCAAATTACTGGTGCTGCCAACTCCATCCTGAGCTGACTTTCTCAGCTGTGTGGCTGCTGGTAGGAGCCTCTTCCTGAGCTTTCTCGGTCTGGATGGCACGAAAGCTCTCCCTTATCTTAACACCACGTGAGTCCCTTCCTAATTTACATCCCCAGGCTCCTGCACCAGCTTTTTTAGTTGTATTTTTCTTCACCTGACCAAGCTCTCCCCATCCCTGGTGCTTCCACAGGGTGCCAACCCCTTTCAGCTTTTGTCATCCCCAGGCTCAGCAAGGGACGTTTTTAGAGTTTCCTTTTGCATGATAAAGTAGGAATTTAGCTGCTTTTGTATACCTGGGGAGCCTCGAATTCATCTGGTGGTGGAGGGGGACCTGAATTTCAGACGAGTTCTCCTTTCTGCCTGGTTCAGGGAAAGGCATTAACACTTTCCTGTCTCCAGGGGAAGGGGAGGTGGTGAAGCCCAGAATTACAGTGGTCTTTTGGAAGGCCTCAGCAAATTAATTTGGCCCGTAATACAGCAAAGGAAGACAAAGCCACAGTGAAATGAATGGAGCTGGCACAGCAAATGGGACCTTATTTACCATTTGTGCCCGTTCTTCTGCGTTACTGGGTTTCTTTTTGGATCTCTGCTTCAAGAGCGATGGTTGGGATGGACCAAGGGCCACCTCAAAAGCCACTGCAGCTTCGAGGAGCTGGGGACCTCCCCCCGTTTCTGTGGGCAGACTGTGACGTTCCTGCACCAGGCAGCTGGGCTCGTTGACAGGCTACCATCAATTCTATCAAACCTTTTAAGTTACTTAATTCCCTAAAGCGGTGCGACTTCAGTTCATAATCCCTTCTTCTAACCCAATAATTGGAAGGCGAATTATTAGAAAGTGACAGCAATGGATGTAGCTGGAAAGGAGGAAAAAAAACCCAAACCACATCATCCTCTCCAGAGGGGATAAGGCTCAGCTGCTCTCCTTGCTCACAGCACATATGGTGTCGCACAACCATCAGGGAAGTGCCAGCAGAAATTACTCCACTCCGGAGAATCGCAGACTGGTTGGGGTTGGAAGGGACCTTTGAGATCATCCAGATCCAAGCCTGCTGCGGGGAGCTGGGACATCTGCAACTCGAGCAGGCTGAATGTCTCATTTCATTGCAAACAGTAAAAATGCATCGATTTGACGTTAAATAGAACAAAAAAAGGTCTCATCGGGAAACGTTTCTATAAATTTAGTGCATCTCCTCCCCATTTTGGGGCAACTATGGAACAACTTGACACTTTTTTTTTTGGTGCTTCAACACCGAAAATCACTGAAATTTAAACCACGAAGAAATAAGCAGCCTTCCAAGCCCAGAGAAAATCCTCTCCACATCTATCTTTTTTTTTTTTTCCCCCCCATCGGTTTTAATTTCAGACACAACCTGCTGTGACCGAGTCGGAGCTTTAACATCAGAAAGAAATATTCTGTCTGCAGTGGCGGAGCCGGTGCAAAACAAGAGAGCTTTTGTGTGGCTGGCATAAATCCCTCACCCGGGCTGCTGTTTGCTCAGACCTCGGGTCAGAGCAGCTTGTTATTTGGAGGAGCCCAAGGTCCTCAGCTGTTCCCACGCTTCTACTGCGTGTAGCTGCTGCACCTGAGGTGTGGGGAGGTCAGGAAAGCTTCACCTCGACTTCCACCGTGCGCATTGATTAACCTGTTGCTCGTGTAATCTGCTGCTGCATCTCAAATCTGTTAGAGGTGGACGTTGGGCAGCTTACTCCATCCCCCACCTCCCAATTAGCGTTAATGGGCACATCCTGCAAGCTCCACCGTTTACCAAGGTTCTCACCATCTCCGCTTGTCCCTGCATCCTGAACATCCTATTTTTATTATTATTATTATTTTTTTTTTAATCGAGAGAAATGCTGATGAGCTGTGGGTTTGGAGGTTAGTTTTTGAGATGGAAGTAAATACAACTCCAGTCCCTTGGAGGATTGACTTCAACTTGCTCTGTCAAGAACTGGCTCGCCTCGCAGTCACTCGTTTTGTCTCCTGCACTTAATTATACCTTGAGGTCATGCGAGGGCTGGCAACCATAGGTATCCAGCAGCCCTGATAAGATGTCCAGCTGTATAATTGGACCCATGTTGAGGATGGAAATGTTTAGCTGCAGCTGTGATACAGCCTCTGGATGTGGGCGAAGCAACCTCCTGAGCTGGGAGCCCTGCGCCAAAAGTGCCCTTCTGCAGCCCCATCCTTTTCAAAACAGAGCTGGGCACCCTTGCACAGCTCTCCTGTTATCAGCTTCTGCTGCCAGTTTCTAGAGTAAGAGGGAACCAAGCTGCTGAGAGCTTGAAAGGTTGTAAAACCATCTGCAACCAGCCCAGGATGTGAATGGTGGTGTCCCCAGGGGGTTGGGTTGTTGCTGCTGGCTGGATAGTTGGGTTCATGCTGGCTGCTGCAGTACAGCTGAGCCCTTTCATGCAGCTCCGGGTTGGCAGTAAGCATCTCATGGCCTGGTTCAAACAACAGATTTGCCCTCCATCCCCACGAGAAGCATGCTAGATTAATGGAAAACTTCCAAGCAAAATCATCTAAGCAACACCTTCTTTCTAAACAAGAGAAGTCTAGAGCACAAGTGTTGTGAGGAGCAGCTTGAGGGACCTGGGGTTGTTGAACCTGGAGCAAAGGAGGCTCAGGGGAGACCTCCTGGCTCTCGACAGCTCCCTGACAGGAGGTTGGAGCCAGGTGGGGTTGGGTTCTTCTCCCAAGGAACAAGCAACAGAACAAGAGGAAATGGCCTCAATGAGGTTTAGGTTGGACCTGAGGGAAAGAGTCTTCCCCAAAAGGGTTGTCCAGGGCAGTGGTGGAGTCCCCATGATCCCTGTAGGGGTTTCCAAGCTGTGGAGACGTGATGCTGAGGGGCCAGGGTTTAGAGGTGGACTTGGCAGTGTTGTGATAATGGTTGGACTTGATGAGCTTCAAGCTCTTTTCCAACCTGAATGATTGATTCTATGATCTCCAGCGTTGGCTCACGGGTGTCGTTAACCGTAACCACACGTTTTTCCCGGACCCCAAATGCCACCTGGCATCACCGAACAAGCCCCCTTGGGTTTTTCCCTCTTGCTTGACCCGGGAACAGCCAGCGTGCAGAGCTGATGTCAAATCTTTCATTACTGAAAGAAAACATCAATTAGCATCAGCCTTGCCGCGTTCATTACGGCTGCTAAAATTAGCATAAATGATCAATCAAGGGTATGCATAATGAGCAGCAGCAGTGATACCCAAATTATGAAGCGTGGGGAAATAATAAAGGTGACAAACAGAGATCACTTTCCTCGGGGATAAAATATTAGGCTCGCAGCAATAATTTCCTCCCTTCCTTTGTTGGAAGACGGGCTTGAATTTTACACCAAAATCCTCTGAAGAGCCACACGGGAGTGGAAGTTTCTCTTTTGGTTGGGTGTTTCCAAAATCAAGATGCTAACTTTCCCTAGAAGGTCCTCTTCTGGTCCTACAATGGGATTGGGCTGAGCAAAACTGGTGTGAATGTCTGGAAAAAGATGTTTGTGTGGTTACGTGTGACAATGATTTCGAGTAAATATGAAGATGATAAAGTGATGCAGAGGAAAAAAGGAAGGGGTTCTCTGGAGTATCTACTGCTGGAAAACTGAAAGGTTTAGTTTGAAACTTTGAGGGGTGTTTTGCTCTTTTGTTTTTATATCTGGAGTGAGGGGGGGTTACTATTTGGACAAAATTAAACTCATTTTGGAAAGGAGTAATTACAATCTGGCCAAAATTAAGCTCATGGTGACATATCTTCTGCTTGGGAAGCTGTTATGGAGGTGATTACAAAGGCAAGGAGGAGTCACCTTTGCTGGGTTGCCATTACTTTTGGTTTCCAGGGGATGGAGGAAGCGTGGAGGGCGTAGAGGAGGTAGTGAGGACAGTCAGGGGTTAGTGACTATGAAAGGGGCTTGAGGGATGTTTTATTGTGATGAAAACAGAGCTGAAGGTGATCCCACAGCAGCACTTGAAGGACAGTGATAAAACCGATGGAGACAAACTCTTCTTGGTAGCATCAGATGGAAAACAAAAGGGGCAGGGGCCATAAATTGTGACTTGGGAACTTGGGCTCAGATACTGGAAAATCCTTCTTGATGAGGAAGGGTCATGCAGACCTGAAAAGGTGGCATCTCAGTCCTTGGAGGTTTCCAGGACTCGTCTGGGCCAAGCTGCAACTGATGGCCTCGTTGCTGCCAAGAGCTCTCCGCGGAGCTGGAGCTGGGACCAGTGACCTCCAGAGTTCCCTCCCAAGTGGTGTTTCTGCAATCCTTGGACTTGTGTGCTGCTCGTGGAAGCGTAGATAAGAAGAAATGTTTTGTTTGCAGCTCCTCGCTGTGAGTTTGCTTCAGGGTGCCGTGGGAGCTCTGCCCCGTGCCCCTCTCTAGCTGATCTTGTGTGCAGCTGGGGAGGCTGTGTACGTGTTTGATGGCTCTTGTCTGAGTTTTGAGGGTAAAGAGCACGCTGAAGTTTCATGTTCTCTTGCCCTATGACCTGCCTCCCACCTTGTCTCCTGCTGGTAGAGGGAAGAGGCAAAGGGTGGAGGAAAGAGGGGAATTTTTTTCATGTGTATGTTTGCACCTTGAATATTGTGTTCAGTTTTGGGCCCCTCACTTCCAGAAGGACATCGAGGGGCTGGAATGTAGCCAGAGAAGGGCAACGGAGCTGGGGAAGGGGTTGGAGCACAAGGGTGGTGAGGAGCAGCTGAGGGACCTGGGGTTGGTGAGCCTGGAGCAAAGGAGGCTGAGGGGAGACCTTCTGGCTCTGACAGCTCCCTGACAGGAGATTGGAGCCAGGTGGGGTTGGGCTCTGCTCCCAAGGAGCAAGAGACAGGACGAGGAAATGGCCCCAAGTTGTACCAGGGGAGGTTTAGGTTGTAGGGGTTCAAAGCCATGGAGCTGTGGTGCTGAGGGCCATGGCTTAGTGGTGCCTTGGCCGTGCTGGGGTAACGATGGGACTCTGAGCTTAGAGGTCTTTCCCCCCCGAAAAGATTCTTTGATTCTGTGTATGTGGTGGGTTTCTGTACTAGAGGCTGAAGCACAGTCAGGGCTTTCTGCCCATAAGGCCCCACGCATTGTAATTCCCAGGCTCCTGCTTCCTTGGTCCCAGCGAGAGATCCCTGGATGCGGCTGGTGGGTTCCTGCAGCACCCTGGGCAGGTACCACCTATTGCACCTCCTGAAGCACCCGTTTTCAACAACGCTGAAAGGCTCGCTGAGCAAAAATACTCTCCTCCCTGGCCTGTTCTGAGCATTCCATTTAATTGTAAGCCCTTCAATTAAAAAGGAATAACCGCCGCGACCGTTGAATTAGAACAGCCACGTTTTCATCAGGGCAGTGACTTTCCCATCTAATCGCGTCACTCCGCGAGAAATATGTGCAGGGGGGTGGGGAAAAAAAAAAAAAAAAAGCACTTTCTAATCCCTGGAACAGATCTGAAGCTGTTTCGTTTCATTTGATGACAATAATGGGTTTGTTTGCCGGTAATAAAATTTGCGCTAGACTTCAATATTCTCATTATGTCCTTACCTTTAAGTGCAGCGCAGGTTTGGTAAATGTCATTGTTACTTAGCAACTTGGACTAGTTTTTTTTTTTCTTTTGAAATGGTTTTTGGAAGTCGAAAGAGGGCATAAACAGGAAGGGGCTGTTTGTTCGCACGCAGAGCAAAGCGGGGATTTCTCAATTCAGGCACCTAACTTGAGGTGAAAGGGAAACGACGATCGCGACCGTGGAAGAGTTCCCGAAAGAAAGATCACGAAAAAAGCCCAACCGTTTTCAGCTCGTGCATCTGAAACGAAGGGTAGCTGCAAGATTAAGAGGGCAGGGACAGTTGGGCGTGTTTGAAACGATCTCCATCAGGCAAAAAAAAAAAATAAATGACATCTCGTTTGAGTTCTGCGGCTGCATATATCAGAGCAGGCAGGATGATGGGGTCGGGAGGGGAAGGACGTGCGGGCTGCTGGTTTGCGTTACACAGGATGGGGATCTGAGACGCACAAATGTGAGTGTTCAGTCAAATAGCCAAGAGGAAGGATGCTGGGCTTTGTGGAGGCTGGGAAAAAGAAAAAGGGGGGTTGCTGGAGCAGGGAGGTGGCACCAACTGATCTCCAGAGGTCCCTTCCAACCCCTACCACGCTGAGCTTTGTGTCCCTGGTTCTAATCTCTTCACTTCCAGTCTCTCCAGACTCTCTTTTTGCCTCTTATGAAATGATTCAGTTAAAATAGTAATACAAGTTTCCAGTCGAGGGCAAGCCAGGGTGTTTTGGGATGGTGCTTTAGCACTTCCAGTGCTATTTGCTGCCCCAGTTTTTGGCGCAGCGTTTTACCTGCCTGTACATGACTCACAATCTGTGTCTTCGTTGGTTATACACAATCACAGAATGGTAGGGGTTGGAAGGGACCTCCAAAGACCATCGAGTCCAGCACCCCCGCCAGAGCAGGACAAAACTAGGGCAGATCACTCAGAAATACACTTGCTTTTCTAAAATAAATATATATGGAAATAATGCCAGAGCAGAATAGGTGGGATATTTGCCAGAAATTCCCAACTCTTCCCCTGCGTTTATGTGGTTCTTTCAGTTAGGTTCCCTTTTTAATCCTTTTGCTTTCTTTTAGGTAATGGAAATAGTTTGGGCCAACTGGGCTTGTTGGCATCTTACCGGTTATTTCTCCTCCCAAATGAGGATGAATTAAAAAAAGACAGGGAACCTCACAACGCCCCCCAGCCAACGGCAGTGACAGAAGTTAGAGATTTTCATAATGGCACAGTCCCAGGGGCTGTTTCCATCGCACCCAGCAATATACGGCGTCAGTTTAGCCGCTGTTAGATGACAATTCATCTACCCAGCAGATGAAAATAGCTGCCATAGGGAAATTCTCCCCTCAAGACAACGTTTCTCCTGGAGTCGTGGAGAAACGTGTCCCTGATAAGGTTCTCCCACGGCAATCGGCCTCGGTCGTCGGCGGGAAGAATACGACCGTTGCCGCACCTGAAGAGCGCGGCTGGAGGAAAAAGTGGTGGAGAAAAGTGGCTGGGATAGGACGTCGCCTGGATGAAGCTGGAATTGGGGGTCTCCCTAGGCCTGGAAGAGCGTTCCCAGGGGAGTGAGGTTCTCCTCTGCCCCTGGCAGGTCTGGAGGACAAGCACCTTAGAGCAGCAGCCTTCGGGGGAGTGCCACGGGCAAAGCTGCTGCTGCCTTGGCACGGGAGGGTGGGTCCAGATGATTCCTTAGTGTGTTGGGAAGCTATTGAATTTCTTTGCCAGGAGCCAACGATTACCTCGTTGTGATCATTTCGCACGTCTTCATTTTCCTGGGGTGTCCTG
>WTSP01136404.1:0-13023 GCA_025331215.1 Actenoides lindsayi | reverse complement strand
TTCCCCAGCTCCGTTGCCCTTCTCTGGCCACGCTCCAGCCCCTCAATGTCCTGCTGGGAGGGAGTGAGGGGCCCAAAACTGACCACAGGATTTGAGGGGTGTCCTCCTCAGTGCCCAGTCCAGGGGGACTATCCCTGCCCTGGTCATGCTGGCCACACCAGTGCTGACACAAGCCAGGATTCTGGTGGCCTTTTTGGCCACCTGGGCACACGCTGGCTCAGCTCCATCTGCCTGTTGGCCATCCCCCCCCAGGTCCTTTCCCACCAGGCCCTTCCCAGCTGCTCTGCCTGAAGCATTGCAGGGGGTTGTGGTGACCCAAGTACAGGACCTGACCCTTACCCTTGATTTGATGAGTATCACTGATAGCCATCGTTCAAGGAACTGCCACAAACACCGCACTAGAGTGGAGAGGAATCAATACTTCCAACGGGTTTATGCTGGAGATGGTGAACGACTGGTTTTGCCACCAGTAAGCCTCCAGTAATTCAGGTGCAGCTGCCCAGTTTTAGGGTCAGGCAGCACATGTCCAAAGCTGAAGGGAAAGCCAAACAGCACTAGTCCTCGAGAGTTTCAGAACAAGAAAGTCCGTGCAAAACAAGCTGTTTGGAGCTCACCTCCCGAGGTGGTTGTGAGCGGCTCAGCCGCAGAGCTCGCGCTCGCGCTCGCTCTCCCGTAGGAGAGCATCGGCAGGTGAAGCAGCAAGCCCTGTGGCTTCACAGGTTGTGAAGCAGGAAGAAAAGCAGTATGAATAAAAAAATGAAAGCAGCTGAGATTATAAATTGTATTTCCTCCTTTGAAAGGCCTTGTCTCCTGATCGGCGCTTAGAAACGCGTTCCAAACTTTGGGGTGATTTAGAAGATAATAGGGACGCTCTAAGATCACCCTTCGCTTTATGTAAATGTCGCTTTAATATTCTGCCTTCATTAATGATCTAATCTGGGGAGCAAATAAACTACTGACACAATTCTGTAGCTATTTTGCCAGCAGGATTTCCTTTGAAGTCGGTGCTGGTTGTCAGAGGAAGTGGGTGACAGGACCCAGCCTCCCCATCCCTTTCAGAAGCAGAGAAACTTCAACGGGAGCTGGAAACCCAGAGTGGGTATCGGCGCAGAGCGGTTCGTCAGTGCCACAAAACAGGGGGCATTTTATTCCCACCCCTCGGCTGTCGTGTTCTAGCCCCAGCAGCACGGGAGGGCTTTGCTCCCACGTCCAGAGGAAGAGGTGGGTGAGGTCCTGAGCTTTTATGGCCGCTAAAGGTGGTGGGTTACGTCTTCCCGCTGGAGCAGTGTTTAACATCAGTCGGTGTTCGGGTGCAATTAGCATCATGTAGCTTAAGCTCTGCTTATTTTTATCATCATAGAATTACTGAATGGTTTGGGTAGGAAGGGACCTTAAAAAAAATCATCTCGTTCTAACCCCCCTGCCATGGGCAGGGACACCTCCCGCTAGAGCAGGTCGACAAAAGCCCTGAACGCATCCAGTGATGGAGGATCCACAGCTTCCCGGGACAACCTGTTCCAGTGGCCCACAATCTTCACAGGGAAGAACTTCTTCCTAATTTCTAATCTAAATCGCTTGTCTTCACATTTCAAGCCATCACCCTCATTCTGTCACTACAAGCCCTTGTAAAAAGTCCCTCCCCAGCTTTCCTATAGACCCCCTTTAGATATTGGAAGGCCACCAGAAGGTCTTCCCAGAGCCTTCTCCTCTGCAGGCTGAACCCCCCCAGCTCTCCCAGCCTGGCCTCCCAGCAGAGGGGTTCCAGCCCTCCCAGCATTGCTGGGGCTCCTCCGGCCCCGCTCCAACAGCTCCACGTCCTCGTGTCACCGTGGCTCGGTAATGCACTACAGGATCTCAGGGCCTGAGGATGCTGACAGGTCACGTTCGTGTCAACCCAAGTGAGCTAGACTTAACGGTAAAGCAGTTACAGTTCAGACACATCTAGGAATCGTACGGCAAATTCCTCCCCAGCTCCATTCAGCCCCAGAGGCTGTAGTCCCCCAGCTATGCCAACAGCCGCTCGCTCGTATCTTTGGCTCCCACGTCACCTCCTCTGGCACGGGAGGAGAGGCCGAGGCGCAGGGAAGAGGAGCGTCAGAGGCTGGAGCTGGAGCTGCCTGAGGGCACATACCTGGCAGGCAGCCCCAGGGGACCTTGGCCAGCTGGCACAAGCAGAGCAGCCGCTAGCCGGGGATGCAGGGACACCAGGAATGTGGCTTCTTCTCTTGGCTTCGTCAAAACTCATTGTTATCTCATGGGATCAGTTTTTAAATGGTATCTTGAATTTTGCCACAGAAATCCTCAAGGAAACATATATTTTACTGCTGAATTATGATTGCTTCTCCTATTAGTATCCCGGGAGTACTTTATATCCACCCCATTTCCAGTGTGAATTCACAATTATCCGGTCACTGGGACAAGTGGCAGGCAATAAAGTCTCATTCCACTGGGTATTTAGTGAAACAGAGAACCATTCATGGTTTAATATCAGCTATGTAGCCCTTTAAAATGTGCTTCTCGTGAGTTGCTGGTATTCACTTCTTCTGTAAGTAAAATACCTTTTGTATTTTCTTAAGGGCAGTAGAATCCAGCTGTACCAGTGGGATCGTTGCTGTGCGAGGAACTGTAGAAATAGGGTGAAAGGCTGAGAAAAGCTCACACTTAAGACAAGATATGAGGTGGGAATCGTAGAATCATAGAAGGTTTTGGGTTGGAAGGGACCTTTAAAGGTCATCTAGGCCACGACTGCACCATACAACAGAATTTGTGGGGAGAAAAAAGAGGAATGTAGCAGTAGTGAGAACAGGTGGCTATACAAGGTTATATTTTAAGTAACTCCTGGATGTATAAAAATAAAACGTATTCATTTATATGCCACACATAATAGAGCAAAAAAAACCTGATGCTTTCAGGCGATGAGTATCCCAGGGCTGGGGTTAGCCAGTGTGTGGCACAGGGACATCTCTGATGGTGCACAGCCAAACCACAGCCAGGAGATACCAGAGCCAGCACTTCCCACTGCGTGTCACTTAATATTTATAACGACAGGGATGGTAACAACATCTGCTGGGGACAATGGCGCCAATCAAATATCGCACCGAGGGATTCTCGTCGACATAAACAGCTCCGGCTCGTCAGGATTAATTACCATGTGTCTAACTGTTGAATACGCTGGTGATTCCTGTCTTCAGGCTCTGTAACTGTGACGTGTAAGGCTAGAGCTGCTCCTCTGTGTGTCGTGTTCTCTGCTGTTTCTGGAGGTATCGCATCGTTGTCCGGGTTTGGACGCTGCTCCGCGATAACCTGCGGTTAATCCTACCTGGCACCTTAGCCAAGTTCTGATGTGTGATGCCTGTATGTTATAAACGCGGCAGAGTTTGGCCTCAATATTTGACTTTTGATGCCTGGCATCTCACCTTTAATGGAGAGAGTCAGGCAGCAGAATTTCCTATTTTAGGATCAACTCTGAAGTTTTCTTCAACGCCCATAATAGCCAAGGACAGCCATTTATAATAATCCGTGCTTTAGAATATATTCCTGCCTGCTGACCCCTCTTTTACCCCTGTATCTCTTAAAATCTGGGAGTAAATTACACACCAATGGCAAGATCTGCACTCTGCTTAGCACCTTCTTGTCTTCCGGCGTCTGTGCAACTGCCCCAGAGTTAATGCAGCAGATCTACAGGTTCCTAAATTGGCCGGTCTAGCGAGATTCCTGACGTGTGCCAGCTCACTCTGTGGAGCATACGGGCTTTTCCTTACACAGAGGCTTCAAAGGTGTTCAAAAAACCACGTAGATGTGACACTTCAGGACATGGTTTAGTGGTCATGATAATGTTGGGTGGACGGTTGGACTTGATGATCTTAGAGGTCTTTTCCAACCTTAATGATTCTGTGATTCTAGGATTCTATGCACCTTTTATTAGAACAATCCACTTAAAATCCTTCTACCTGAGGATTTTGGAAGTGTTCTTCAAATACCACCAGTTCCTACAGCCTGAAATCCCTGTTTCCCAGCCATTCTTGCATTTGGAGGGATTCACCACGGGGCTGACGAGGACACTGGAGGATGCGGCTCCAAGACTTTCCGGGCTGAATGTGCAGAGTCATTGCCCAGTGCTGGCTTTGCTGGCGGGGGGACGGTTCCAGGGAGAGCTGCTGCTGCTGCTGCTCAATGAACTGACCGTGCCCATAAACCCTGCCTTTGCACGTTGGGCTGCTATTTAAAGTGGCCGTGTCACTAACATATTTCTAAATATGCTGGGCAGGGAAATTACGTTCTAAAATGTGCCCCTCTCTAGGCAGGAAAGGGAGGAGGCATGGGGACAGCACAGGAGAAAAAATGGGGAAAGTGCTGAAGTTTCCGTGGCACCAACACTGAGCTGCCTCTTGGCATCCCCTCAGAGACCTTTCTCACAACACTCCCACCTCCCAGCACTTTTCTGGGCAAACTTACTGTTTACTAAACAAAGGTGTGACACGGTTCGTCCCAGGTCTGTACGGGAAGCTGGAAAAACCTTGTCAGAGCTTCTTTTCCGTGGCTCAGGAAGAACCGAGTCCATGAATAAATGGTTAAAACTCCATTGCCAACGCTGATGTCTTCTAGTGCCAGTTACCCCAAACTCCCACCAGTCTGCCCAAATGATTGGCAGTTAAGTAGCTGGTAGTGCCAGACAAGAATAATGATCAACTGGGAGCAGGAGAGACGCTGTCACCTGGCATATTTCAAATGCACATTCTACTTTTTTCCCCTAACTCTCTTGTAGAACATATCCAAAGAGAAATCAGTCACATTGTGTATTCTGTACTGAAAAAAAACCCTACAGATTAAAACACAGTTCAAGTCAGGTATAGGAATTATAGCAATAATTAAAAAAAACACCACAAAACAACCGACAGCAAAAAAATCAACCACCCCAAACTGGCTGCTGTGTTCCTGTTTGTAGAGCTGGTAGAACTTTCAGCATCAAAACTAAAAACTGGGAGAGAGGAACACAGAAAGTCCTTACTCAGGCAAAACTGTAGGCTGGAAAAAAAATCAGAGCGATAAGGAATATGGTCAGTAGATTTGAATCACTTCCTGGGTAGGATTTCCTGCCTCCACTCAGTTTGCCATCAGTACCTGCAGGTTTGAACCGGTAGTAACGCGTTAAACACGGTAGGATTCACTTTTCTGTGTTTCCTGAGTCAGAACAGAAGGTAAAATACTTGACACTGCCTCTGAAATAAAATGTCTGAAAGAAATGAAGTGATCTTAGCAAAACATGTTTTATTTCTCCAATTAAAGATTTCCCTGATGGGATTCTTTTGTCAGGGCATGTGGAGTTTGAATTTCTAGATAAGATCCTAATTCTCCCCAGGGAACAATGCCACATGTGTGGTACAGCTCCAGACTGAAATCCAAGAGCAGAGTGTCTGGCCCAGTAGAGCTTTAGGTCAGGACCTGATAGAAAGTGGTTTACTGGAAAGACTGGATCGGCACTGGGCCGTCGTGCATTTCACCTGGGTCTGAATCCACCCGGGGTTACTGAATCAAGTCTTTTTAAAATGCAGAGGAGGGCTTTCTCCAAGTTTTTCTGCCTTTTCCAAACAGGGCTTGGCCTAATGGAAGATGCTGTCTCTACCTCCAGACCTTAGAAAACAGCCAACCTAAAATGAAGTAAATCCCCAAACCTCTTCATCACAAAAGCAAACCCAGAAGAGCCAAGTGAAGCGAGCACTTGACGCAGCGAACCCGGAGCATGAACACAGCACCCTGCTGCTCCCTTCGCAGGGGTGTAAAGAGCAAAGCTCCTCTTTCCCACCAGAGCGTTGCCAGTTCACTGCCTTTCTATGATGGTTTTCTCATGTTGTGCCTGCTGGTGGGTTGCAGTGAGCTGGCCTCATCACAGCCTGGTTCAGCACATCAGGGTACGGAGCTCCAGGGGAGAGCCCATCTGCTGTGCTGGTTCAGATGACTTGCTTGTGAGAAGCAGAGATCTGGGAATCCTTTCCCAGGCATAAAATAAAGCGACACAAGCTCAGAATCCTTCAGTCATGTTTCTCTGTCTCAGAACTTCCCAAGCAAGATGGGTTCCCTCATTCCTTCTTCTGTACACTTTCCTTGTCCTATAAATCGAGCACATTTTGACGTGATATTTACGTGGTGCAAAGGGTGTCCTCTTCTAGCAGAGTCACAGGAAGTATTTGTTTCAATGGCTTAACAGGTAATGGATGACCTGACAAAAATAAAACTATTTATAATATATATGATTAATCTGAGTATGGATGCAGGTCTGGTCTGATGGACTCGATATTTGTATTAGTAACTAAAAGCAGGCCCTGGATCTATGTATTAGAATTCCAGGCTTGTATAAAATCAGACTCCTTTGGTATCCACCATGTAAACAAACAACCAGAGGATAGTGCAGAAAGCTGAAAGAAAAAAAGATAGGAAGCCAGTCTGAGCCATCACTTGACATTCAGATGAGGGAAGCTTCCTGAGCCTTCAAATCAGATTCGTCTTCATTAGGTCAGCTGTTGTACAAACACATTGGGAGGGATAATGCCCCCTAAAAACCCGTAGTCTATATGGATGCCCCAGTTCCCATTGAAAGGCCAAGTGAAAAAGAGGCTTTATTGTTAGAACGCACTGAAATGAACTGGGGTGATTTGTGAAGTTGAGGTGAGAGCTCCTTTTCCAGAGGGGACAGCACCGGTGTAGCGTTGCCATGGGGCTGTGGTGTTATCCCGACGGTACCCTCGGCGAGCGCCTGTTGGGTGACTGTGCCCCTCTCCGGCCCAGAAAACAGCCCTATTTTTAGATCCTCAGCTCACATGTCAGGAAATGCCAGGTATCTCTGTGTGTCAACAGACCCCGAACGTCTGCCGATGGAGCGTGAAGCACTCCGGCGTAGCGGGGACGTCATCTGTGTGTGCGGTTTGTGGAAGCTTACGGCATTAAATATGTCACTGGGATGTGTTAAATTTATCTCCAAGCAATTCAGGCCCTTTTCTCTCCTGGGCAGCCAGCCAGCAGACCGTGGACAGAGGAGCCTCAGTGGCAGGCTCGGGGCTGACGGCCGGGCACGGGACAGTCCGAATTCCAGTGGGATGAGAGGGGAAGGCTGTCACCCGCACCACGGGCATCTCTCTGCACGTCACACAAACCACCAGAGCTTTGAAGAGGTTTGTGGATAGTCTGGATGGAGAAAATAGGGGCTGAGCTCCCGTTCAGTGCCCAGCCACAACCCTTCACCCTCCTGAGATGGACCCACAGCCCCGAGCCAGAGTAAGAGGGAAATTCATCTTCTCAATGTTCATTTCACTGCGAATTCTTGAGATACCCAGACTGGTGAAAACGGCTCCCGAGTGACCTTCCGTAGAGACAGGATTTTCTAAGGACTGTGTTATACGTGGTATGATCCTACCAGAGTTCAGGGCAACACGATACTCCAGGTGCCCTGACCCAGGAGATCGCAAAGCCCAGTTCCATTTGAATACCCCAGAATAGGGCGATGAGCCACGCGCTGGGTGCCACGCAAAGGCTATTTACAGCAGCCCAAAGAATAGCCTGTGACGGACACCAGCTGGGTGGTTATTTTAAGGCCGTGCTGGTTCTGGTGTTTGGCGGGCGGAACGGAACCGCGAGATGTGCCGCCGTAAACAGAGCTCGAAGGCGGGGGGCTCGCTGGGGGACCTACACCCCAGCGGCAGCACTCGCACTGAAATCCTGCCCCTGTTTCACACGCAGAGAGCAGAAATAGGCAGGGGGGTTGGACTAGGTGATCTTTCAAGGTCCCTTCCAATCCCTAACATTCTGTGAACCTGTGATTCTGTGAAGGGGCTTCATCTGCCAGGCAAGGATTTATCTGGGACGCTCCCCAGGGGAGGGAGTTTGGGGGAAGACTGGAGGCTGCAGACTGAGATCAGGACTAAGGCACAGTTCAGGTAAACCACTGAATGAAAACAGAGGATACTTTGAGGAACAGAGGGAATCACTCATAACATACAAATGAACAGTGGCACATCCCTCTATTCCCCATTTCTTGGTGGTACCCGTGGGTTTTGGTGATCACACGTCTGCGATGCCTGCCACGCTGCGGAACAGCCACGAGCAGCTCCGAGCAGTGAAAGGGCAGCGAGTGTATCAACAGCAAATTATTCCTTCTTCACAACACGGCCACGTCTTTGAGGCCACGTATTATCACTACACTTGGCAGACATTCTCTGGCTCATGTCGATGCGGTGCGGAGGGCCGTGGGCTAGCAGTGTCCTGGCAGCACTGGGTTAACAGTTGGACTCCATGATCTAGAAGGTCTCTGCCAACCCAAATGATTATCTGATATTCTGTGTTTTCTTATATAAAGCAGTAGCTGATCAAATACATAACTGAGTTCTGAGAGCCTTGAGCATATGATGTCATCATGAAACATTAATGCTTTTGCTGTTCTCTTTACATTACCTTCAAAAGACTAAGAATTTCTGAGACGTTTTGTTCTTAGAGTATTTGCAGTCTATTTTAAAAGAGACAAGCCTGCTTTTTTGTGATTCATCTTCTGGGTTTTTCTCCTAAATTTTAAATAAAATGACCCATTATTATGACAACAAAAGAGAACAAGAAGTATGCAGCTATTTATCACCTTACTGATAAGCAACATACACCATACATTCCAAATAACAAGCACAGAATGTTCAAGTAAGGAATATTTATGTCTGATAGGGGTTCAAACATTATGCATTTAAGTGCATAAGAAAAAGACAAATTACTTGCTCGGAAGAAGACAAAGTCTGCCTTGATAAAAGAAATTAAATGACTGCCTTAAATGAACGTGGCGAGGTGCTGTGCTACCTCATAGTTCAATTTTGCCTCTGTATTTCTTAATGGTCTGAGACATTTCTTCTAATCATACATCTCTGTTAAAAGCAAACATATTGGGCTGCCCAGAGGGGTTGTGGAGTCTCCTGCTCTGGAGACATTTAAAACCCACCTGGACAGGTTCCTGTGTGACCTGCTCTAGGTGGACCTGCTGTGGCAGGGGGGTTGGACTCGATGATCTCCAGAGGTCCCTTCCAACCCTGAACATTCTGTGATTCTGTGATTCAGTGCTGCAAACCCCATTTGGAAATGTGCAGGAAAGCTTGTGAAAGCAACGATAAACTTGCAGGCTTCTCCCCATAATTTCCAGCGTGTCACATTTATTTGGTCTTGATTTTCATGCTCCAGGTCCTCTGGAATAATCAGGTGCCACGCCAGTTTTAAAAATATAATATAATAAATACCTCTATTAAGTAAAAGCTGAAAACCACTGCACTTAAAATTTATGAGTTCCGGGCCAGCAGTCACCCAGCATCAAAAGCCAATGGGCAGCTGAACACAGAACAGCTCAAACCACGTGATGACTTCAGCGCACACCCGAGCAGAGGACACATCCTCGGGCCACCATGAAACAACCCCCGACTTTGAAGGTGTTTGAAACCAATCTGTGTGCCCTGGGCGCGTTCCCTAAGCATCTGCAGGGAGTCACGGCAAAGTTTTCCGCCTCTGGACGGGATGGAAGGGTTGGTCTTTGGCTGACACGTGCCCCTGACCAAACACCCTTCCTGTGGGGGCAGGGGATCAAACCCATACCACAGAGGATATAAAAGGTAACTGAACTGGTGTCGATTCTTTCTTTAGTGCCTTACCAGTGCACCGGGGAATGGACAGAAATGCAGCTGAAGAATGTGCTCGCTGGTCAGGCTGCCTGTTATTAGAGATACTTTTTCTTCCTACTCTTTGTTTCTCCTTTTCTTCCCCTCTCACTTTTCACCTCTTCTTCCTCCTCTGTGCCCTTTACCCACCACACTGGCGTAGGCAAGCTTCATTTCCCAGTTTATTTTCCATGCGAACATAAGCAATAAAGAAATTAAGACCTACCTTTTGAGTGTCATTTGTCTTTAGATTGCTTCTCTGAGAGTAATTGTCTCTCTCGAATAGCAGTTGGCTCACTCCATTATGAATTTAGCAGACAGCAAACACTGGTTTACTCGGACACCCACCTGGAGAGATCATCCCCAGCACGGCTTCTTTCAGGCTCTGGGTGCAAAGCTGCTTCACTGCACTGACACCCTGGGAAGGGACACTCACCAACCTAAGTCTAAATGCCTCGGTACAGGGGACACGTGCGGTTTGCTGGAGGATTCTCAGTGCCCTCAGCAATGGCTGTTTTTATAACCTACTGAAAGTGGAAAACCCGTAGCCAAAGGGAACAGCCCGTCTGGATTCAAACAGGATTCACCAGAAGATGGAGGGGGGTGCGGGGGGGTGTGTAAAAAAAAGCCTGTATAGAATAAAACCCAGCATATGTGGGATCGGCTACTTCTCATGCCTTCAAAGTCAGGCAGTGTCAAACTCACAGATAAAATCCAGTAAGCTGAGTTACCCCCACTGGTACTTCGCTGTTTCATTTCACAGCTGCTCTCTCTACTGTAAACCAGTCTTTGCTGGGGAGGAAATGGTAAAGCCTCCCTACAGAATGTGTATCACAAGTGTTTCGGAGAAGCGACGTGTGTCAGCTGTCACCACATTCTAATTAGTTCTTAGAAATACTCATTACAGTCTTTCCACGTTTTGTACATTAGAAGACTCGCTTTTTACAAGAAAAACCCCAACATTCAGAAGACAGAGGGGTGTGAGGAGAACCACAGAGCCAGTCCCACTTCAGACGACTACATCACGACGCCTCGGGCTTTGCGCTGATTCCTTCATGTCCCCCCCAGCCAGGGGGCTGTATGTGGTGACCAGAACTGTCTGTTTGGGCTGGTGGGGCCAGCCTCTCCCACCTCCCTCCCGTCCCCAGGGCAGCATCCCTGGTGAGGTCACAGGGCTGTTTGCTAGCCCAGGGTCAGCAGTGGCCCGTGGCAGGCAGCTGGTGGGAGCCCAGCGGGGCTCTGGGCACTCCGACACAGGTCCCCTCTGATGCCAGACTCCAGTCTCCCCAGCCCCTCCTCTTGCAGGGTCTTTCCTTTTGACAATGAAAGCGAAGAGAAAAAAAAAAAAGAGGAGCCCGGGCGATGCTCCGTCTCAGCGTTCCTCATGCCGAGGGTACGTGTGGGACCACATTCTCCGCGCGGAGCAGCGGGCTGGTTTCGTCCCTTGGCACCTCGCTCTACGCTCAAGGACGTCCGAGGTGAAGCACTTGATTGCTACCCTGTCATTAGCAGCGTGATGCAATTCCTGGGCGAGCGGCAGCTGCCAGCGCAGCGTCGTGCCGCACGCTGCCAGGAATCGCCGGCTGAACCGCCCCGCCGCCCCTGGGGCAAGAGGCCTTCCTGCTTTGAGTGTTGAATTTCTCTGCCGTGTGCTTTCTGCATCATTAGAACGAGGAGCCGTGATGTAAATATAGGGCTGGGACTTTGGAAACATGCTGTTTATAACACATTACATCGCCGGGGCTTCGCCGCCTTTTCTCTCGGAATCAAAAGCCAAGATTCACAAAATCCGTGGATGTAAGATCAGAGTTATCACAGCATCACAGAACGGGTTGGGTTGGAAGGGACCTGAAAGGCCATCTCGTTCCAACCCCCCCTGCTGTGGGCAGGGACACCTCTCACTAGAGCAGGGTATAGACTCATAGAATCATTCGGGTTAGAAAAGACCTTTAAGATCATCGAGTCCAACCATTAACCCTGCTCTGCCAAGTCCACTTCTGAAGCCATATCCCCACTGCTTGTCTTTGGATGAACCAGCCAATCCCTCATGCTTTCTGCCCAAAATGCTGCCCTGAGCAGAGCTCTCCTTTCCCTGCTCCGTGCTGGGAGGAGCGGCACCGCTGCGGGGGTCCCAGCAGAGCGGTCGGTCCCTCACCTCAGCCACCCTCGACCTGCTCCCACCACCACCAGGACAACAGAACGTGCTGGAGCTTTGAAGGATTTTCTTTAATTTCAGCTCTTTAGTGATTCCTGATCCCAAAAAAAGGACTTTTCTTCAGCACTTGGTGGCCAGAGCTGCCCTGGGGAGCGTGGGGTAGCTGCACAAATCCACACTGCACCGACAGCAGCCCAAGCCCTGAAGGCAAAT
Organism: Actenoides lindsayi; assembly: GCA_025331215.1. Taxonomy (NCBI): domain Eukaryota; kingdom Metazoa; phylum Chordata; class Aves; order Coraciiformes; family Alcedinidae; genus Actenoides; species Actenoides lindsayi. Next base: position 984 of record WTSP01136404.1, on the reverse strand, counting down.
ATACTGCTGGGGACAGAGCGATGGTGCTACGAATCCTACTGCGCAGAAGGCAATCACATGCTAAATTTTGCTGGTAGCATAGGTGGAACCAACCTGTTTTTCAACCGCACTCCAAAACTCTGAAGCTCAGAACCCAGCCGTGGATTTTCTTCTGTAATTCAGAAACAATGTGAACATGGGTTGGGTCACTCGGCCCAGTTTTTGGTGGTGCTGTGAGCACCATGATCCTTATGGGATCACACGGAGGAGGGGTTAATGAGGTTAATGAGGACTGAATACTTCTGTGTGTGTACACGTATGGTTTAGATACGGTGCTGTTATCCCTGCACCTTCTGCTTGGTGATGCAGAGGAGGAGAAAACAGCAAATGATGGTTTAGTGCTTATTGCTGTAAAAGTCAGCAGAAGGGTAGAAGATGAATGACACAGAGATGCTGTCAATAGACCCTTTAGCTACCTATCATCAACACAGCTTCCATCCTTTTTTTTTAGTACTCAGGGTTATTAAAATAGAGAAAGTTGAAAGAGATTTTGTTGCAATTTTGCAAGTGTCAAGGTAGAATCACCACTGTGGTCGTCTTGAAGTGATAGGACACTAAAGGACAATATCCTAACAGCAAATAAGAGGCATTTAGGTCCTTTACTGCAAAACCTGTGCTTCCAGAAATGGTAATTTTATTTTAATCTCTCATGACATGCTGTTTTCCTTCAAGCCCCATCTGCTGTCATCAGGTGATCTCATCATAGGATCTGGAGTGCATTCAGAAGAGTGTGTCCAGCAGGTTGAGGGATGTTCTCCTCCCCCTCTGCTCTGCCCCAGTGAGGCCACCTCTGGAGTGTTGGGTCCAGTTCTGGGCTCCGCAGGTCAAGAGAGACAAGAGATACTGGAGAGTCCAGTGGAGGCTGTGGAGATGCTGAGAGGCTGGAGCATCTCTGTGCTGGGGCAAGGCTGAGAGCCCTGGGGCTGTTCAGCTGGAGAAGAGCAG